>OX063272.1:7753843-7953843 GCA_944039245.1 Nebria salina
GCAATCATTCGCCCAATCATCACTTACGCAGCCCCAGTCTGGTGTAACGCACCGATCACCACCACACTACCCTTGCAACGCCTGCAAAATAAGTTCCTTCGGCTGGCCACCAGCTCTGATAGATACACCCGAATAACACAACTACACGAAGAAAATAACAAACCATATATTACAGATTATATACAAGGAACATCACAAAAAATGTACAAAACCACACAATATAATACAAACACACTTATAAAAAATATAACACAAATCCGCGACAACAACACTACATGTAAACTCATTCACAAGTTACCCTACCAAAACTTACCCATATTTCTAGAGAGGTTTCATGAGCAGAACACATAACACTAACACGCCCAACAACACTGTACACTATTAACACACACGCACACTACACAACACAATACAAAACATATTCTCGTACACAAAACTATACATCCATCACCAACAAACATGTATATATTTTAAATAAGTTAAGTTAGTTTGTAAGTTTTAACAAAAATATTGTTTTCAATAAATTAAATGGGTTTTCTTGCACCTCCTTTCCCACAAAATACAATCCCAACACACAATGTACAACAAAAATTTATAACAAATACAATTACACAATGTTCAAGCGCACAACGCAATAACACACATACACAAATATACACTCCCCTTGTGAGTAGGAGCTCTGACAAAACCAATCATGTTGTCCACACATTAGTATTTAAGTGTTAATGTAATATAATTAAAATAAATAAAGAAAATTGAAAATGAAATGAAATGAGCTGGCGTACAGACCCAGTGGTCACGAGTGCTAGCCCGTACTCCGTTGGCGTTTTTCTCGTTATGACTTTATTTGTTTTACTGTAAATAAAATATAAAATTGTTGACTATTGCAGCATTCACTTGGATGGTAATTATTATTTTAAAATGTAGGTATTGCCAGCAAGGGGCGTTTTACTTTGTATTAATTTGTTTATAGTTGCGTTTCAGACTCCAAAAATTTAATAAAAGAGTATAAAAACAGCGGGAATAATTAAATTTAAAATATTTTCTATAATATAAATTCTACAAATTTTTCAAGAATTATCATAAAATTTATCAAAATTTTTTATGTTATTTGCAATAAAAAAAATTTAAAAATATTTTATACTGCGGAAGAAAGACGACGGAGTACGGACTAGAACTCCTGACCACTGGGTCTGTACGCCAGCTCACTATTCACTTCGCTACGCCACCGCACACTTAGGTATCAATTCTTTTTCTACTAAACAAGATGTGAAAAATTTGAACGCGATTTTCTTGAATTTTCTTGAGAAGTGCACAAAACGGCAAAAATTGTATTATTTTTATTGCGTCACCTACCATCTGGCAAAATTTAAGCCAAATCGGTGACCCACACTACGTGGCTTCTCCTTGATAGACAAGCATCTCCGTTAATTTTTTGGAGCTCTGGCTGCCCTTTATCCGCCGTTCTCTTCGAATGAAAGAAGAAAATCAACACTTCCCAAAAATGACGATTATTTGGCAAAAAATCAGACATTTTCATAATCTGTAAAAACTGTTTGATTACCATATGTCTAAGCTTAGTTCATGACGTTTTGGATATGTCAAAATCGACCAATAATGAGCAAGTCTTTTTGTTGGAATTTGTACCATGAATTCGAATTTGAGATAAATTCATCGGTTCACTCGTCGTAATCTTTGTAGCGCAAATGTTAGAGCAGTGGAGTGTAAATCCGATTGAGATTATCCCTCGCACTGTACAGAAGTATTAACCGAAGACAGTCCGATATAAATAAAGTACAATTTATTGTCAAAAACATGTCGCTATGGTTTAAACAATAATTAAAGGCAAACAGTATGAATAATATTTGTGAAAATAATCAAAGTGTACCACAAAATCAAATAAAACTGAACCTTAGGGCAAAGACACATAGAGACAACCTTAGAGTTAACCCTTTTACCTCATGGAACAGCACCCCATTAGGAACACCAGTGAAGAAACCATCACTTCAATGGATGAAGAAGACCCTCCACGAGAACCAAAGTGGATCCGACCCCCAGCACTAGCGGCATAGATCATTTCCGGATAAGAGCCCTATTCGACACCCAGAAAGCCAAGGTAAGACCTAGGGATGACAGCCCACCCCACATGGAAAGCAATTCAAAGTGCCCAAGAGGACAACCAAAGCTCCGGCAAAAACAAAGATGACAACAACGCATACCAAAACTTAACTGACCACGAAGACTGGGACACAGACCAAGACGACAAAGACATCAACGAAAACAAACCTAGAATTAAAAGACCCCGACCACCCCCTCCCATAATTATACCAACCATGACTAACAACCCGACCAAATTGACAACTACACCCAAAAATTTGCCACGCAAGGCTATCACATTAAATACACAAAGAACAACACAAACATATACACACATAAAGAGAACGAACGACAAAAACCTATAACTTACTTAAGCCTAGGCTCAGTCTTCCATTACTATACCTACAGTAACAAGAAAACAAAAACACATGATTTCGTGCTCAGGGGTTTGGATAGTGCTCCGGGCATAGAGGATCTGCGTACGGAGCTAACATCTCAAGGCATAGATGTGAACAAACTGTTTCGCATGCGAAACACAAGACGCCCCCTCTACCTAATTACAACGTCCAATACTCACACTATCAAATCACTGAACAATGAAGCGAAATACATTTTCCATGTGAAGGTAGAGTGAAAGCGTCGCGTGAACAAGAAACTTGTGATCCAGTGTCATCGCTGCTAGCAGTGGAGAAACGCCAAAGCGAACTGTAGGCTCCGTCACCGGTGCCTCACGTGTGCGCAGGGCCACCTTACCCAAACATGCACCAAGACCCCAGACTCACCAGCTACATGAGCCAACTGTACAGGCCCTCACCCGGAAAATTACACGAAATGCCCCGTCTATATAAGCAAATTCAAAATAATGGAAGTAAATAGATCACTGAATACAAGGACTACTATGTACATAGACTCATGAATCCCTTCCAACAATCATTAGAAAAAACCCAACCCTAAAAACCCAACCAATTAAACAAAACACCCTCCCTAAAAAACAAGACTTCCCAGCGCTTCCAATTCCAAAACAAATAAAACCCCGTCCCCCAATTAATCCACAACAACAGCATCAGACACAGGACATCGACGAAGACCACAACATCGACGAACTGACAGAGTTATTCTCCGAAATGATGAAACTAAAAGCCACAATAAACAACACAAACATGCTACGTGGCGTTAAATAATTAAAGAACGCATTAAGCAAAGCCAAAAGTTCTAACGAATACTTTACAATATTTCTTTCATTCACAAAAAAATGTACACACCTACAGCATTTAAACACAAAACAACACAAAACATCTGTTCATGGAACGCCAATGGAGTTATGGGTAAGATAGCTGAACTTACCGACTTCCTACAAACACACGACATACACATTTGCCTACTCATCAAAACAAAACTCAAAGACTTACACTTTTTTAAAATACACAAATGCACAAGCTACAGAGCTGACCACCCACAGCAGGGTAGAGTACCCGCTCGAGGCGTTGCGGTGTTAGTCAAAAACAACATAACACACACACATTCACAGCAAATCCACACACTACACTAGAAACACTGAATATAACACTTGCAGACAACACAGTAATTTACACTGCTTACAACAGACCATTAAACAACTTCACACAAACAGACCTTTCCACACATTTACACAAAAACAAAACATTACTCGTGGGTGACTTTAACGCGAGACATCTAAACTGGGACTGCAACACCACAAACACTAACGGCCGCACACTCAACGCATACATTAATTCACACGTCGCAATCATATCGCACCCAAACACACCCACAAACTACCCCGAAAACGGAAGTACGCCGTCCACCATCGATCTCATCATCAATAAAAATGTTCATAACATCACACAGCCCGTATCACTACCACTACTCAGCTCCGATCACAGCCCAGTCATATTCCAACTAACCAACCACCACATAGAAAACACCACTAAAACAATCACATCATACAAACACACACATTGGGCGCACTTCCGCGAAACACTTGACACGATCATCTCCATCAACAAACAAATACACACGACATCGATACACAAATAGAACATTTTACAAACACTATACACATAGCAAAACGGAAACACACAACCAAAATTAAAGTGAACCCACACAATCTTAACTTTCCACCCCGCATTCCACAAATAATTAAACAACGAAATCATACCAGAAGACTATGACACGCACACCCTATACAGAATACACCTCAACACACTAAACTCACAAATTAAAACTCAAATAAAAACACACAAAAATAACACATGGTCCCTTAAACTTTCCGCCCTCAACCCCAATGACAACTAACTCTGGTCGTGCTAACTTAAAGCCGCCTCTGAAATCTAGCAGAACCACCACATAGTTCGTGCAATTCGAATGCGGCGCAGTGCAGTAAATTCTAAATGGATGGTAATAAGAAAAGTTACACTAGACCAGATCGCCTTTACTGAAAGCTGCGTCCGAAATCTAGCAAAACCACTTCAAACATCGCGCAATCCGAATGCGGTGCAGTGCAGTGAGTCCTAAACGGATGGAAATAAGGATAGTGACACTAGAGCAGATCGCGCTAACTGAAATCCGCGTCTGAAATATAGCAGAACCACCACTTACATCGCGAAATCCAAATGCAGCGCTGAGCAATGAGTTTTAAATGGACGGAAGGGTAGTAGAGTGAATCGCGAATATTTAAAGCGGCGTATCTACCAAGAGAATGGAGTGTTGGATACCACCAAGTAGCTAGTTTGAAAGATAGGATCGATCGGGTCCTGATTTCGGGCTTTCCCTAGTTTTCATATGTCTATCCCAACTACTATTGAAGGAGTGTCCTAATCTATGATTTTGTTATACTTACAAAGAAAACCAAATTATGCAAATATTATGTTAAATAAATAACGCTAGCTTTCCAATTCACCCTACTCTACGTTGCGATGTATGGCATAAATATATATATATATATATATATATATATATATATATATATATATATATATATATATATATGTAAATGACGCGTCATTTTGAATTCGCCATTTTGAAATATGAAACTATGATGGCAGATTCGAATCTAGTGACTTAAAATATTTACGATAGTTTTGAAACCTTCGAACTTTTAGATCCACAAAAACCATCATTTTATATCCGCCATTTTGAATTTTGAATTTATAATGGCAGATTTAGTTCTAGAGACAGAAATATAAACGTGAGTTTTGTATTTGGAACCATTAATTTTCATCAAAAAATAAACCGCCATTTTGAATTAGCCATTTTTAATATTGAAATTCCGATTGCAGATTCGACTTTAGAGCCCTAAAATACATAGATTTACCAATTTTTGTTATGATATTGTCATTGGCTGATATTTGGCCAGGGATTTTGCCGTTTGAGCAACTGTGCGGCCGTCTGATGAACCACGCTCGGCAGAATTTCTTTATTTGCGCGGCACAGTTTAGGGATCACAATTTGGATATGAAAAAAAAAACAACTATTTTTCTTTTGGTGAGCAATATGTTGAGTTTTGCACAAATTATTGATATTTACTATATTTTTTGGATTGTTCAAAAAGTATTCAAGCTTTTGTTCGGTTTTTTCAATATAAAATAATATTTTAAAGTTACTAGATATACCTTTTTTGTGTAAAACTCACCAACAATAATATCACCCACCAACAGAAAAATGTTTGTTTTTATTTTGCAGATCAAAGTTGTGACCCCTGCACTGTGCCGCGCAAATGAAGAAATTCTGCCGAGCCCGCGTTATCCACCAGCCGTACCGTCCGCTAATTTGTATTTTTTTAAATTTTTATAACATAATACTTAAGTTTCGCATTTAATTATAATTAAGACCAAAAGTCGTGTCTCTATCTTTATTCCTCATCTAGTATCGATTTTAAAAAGAGATCTCATTTTACGGTTTTAACAATAGGAAAACTCCTTAGAACAAAAGGCAAGTGAATGTGTACCATTTGACACCTGTCAATTATTTATTTTGTCTTAATCTTATTTAATTTATTCTAATTAAGAGAGAGTTTTTATTATATTTTTAATGACAAAATTATTACACCATTTGAGTTCGTTGGCAAACTAAATTCTGATTAATACTTAGAAGTTTTGATGAATGAGGTAGATCTTGCAATTTTTAAATTTACAAGTATTATTAAAGTAGAAATTGCACATAGATATTATAAAATAGCTACAGACCAATGTCATCATAAAATTATTTATTTGAATAAATGCAAGAATCTCTTTTTTTATATTTAATAAATAACTTATTCACAAAGAAAAATTTTGTTGGCGTAGTAAATATAACGACAATGCATATTCAAAATGCTAACGCAGTAATTATCAGATTTAAGAAATTTCTTGCTGGTAAATAGTATCACTCAGTTGCAAATTTACTCTTTATAATATAAGTTCTGAGTTACGTGAAAGTAATAAATTATTATCAAAAATACTCTTTATCTTTCACACTTTATAAGTATAAATGTATTGTCTTTGGCAATTCGAACACGCTCAGATCTATTAGGAATTTACATACGATAATGATATACAAGTAATGCTTTAAGAATAGTTTATTTTATTTACTTTTTATTCAAACATATGGCATACCTATTTTGGAGCATGTAGATAAGTATCAAATCATTTGAATTTTAAAAGGTCAATTTCTAAAACTTAACTTAACTGCGCTATTTCATACTTCTTTTTCATTATTTTATTAATTTCTAGAATATTTAATATTTTTTATATGATTTTGTTTAACCATATCTTTACATGCTACAAGCATGTCAGCTTTTAATCTGAACAATTTTTTTTTCTGTCAACAGCTTGGACCGCGATGTCTCCAAAATGTTGTATTTTACTTCGTTATATTGGATATCTGGAACTATATTGTTAACATGTTCTATTCTGAACGCAGGCACTAGAATTATATGTCCAAAGTTCGATGAAAAAACGATATTCAAATATGTGGAGAAGTATAAAGTATTATTGACTGAAAACAACATATTTAAATAGTAAAAAATATGTTTAATTTATATAAATTTAGGTTACAATATCATTGCTTTCACCAACTCTTACTTACAAGCTGACACAGAATCCTACTGCTCACCTGTACGATACGACTAGCCTTCAATCTGTGATTGTCGGCGGCGGACCTCTAAGTGGAGAACAAATGTTGAAACTACGTAATCTTTTACCTCATACAATAATATGTAATATGTATGGTATGACTGAAACAGCAGGAATTGTTACCATGTTTAATTTGAAAACTGATCTGGATATACTAAGCACTAAATTAACATCGTCAGGAAAGCCAATTGCGGGATTCAGCTACAAGGTTAGATGATCATGTCGTACACGAATATATAGTATTTTATTTTGTTTTTGAAACTATAAAACTGTTGTAAACTAAAAACTATTAATTATGAACATATAAAACATATAAACATATAAAACATCATATTCCGAAATAAATTATGGTGAGCATAGGTTCTTTCAACTTTTTGTGAAACTATTGCAGAATATAATAAATCATCACCATTTTAAACAAATTTTCACAAATAATGAGCAACAATTAAATGTGTCTATAGATTTTTTTGGTTAACACATAACAATGTTCAATCTTTTTGGTATAACTTTATAGTTTCAAAATTATCTAATTTACTATAATGTGTAACACTTCGATATCTTCTTTAACTATGCATTGAAATGAATGATGCGTTTATAGAGAAAATACTGGCATCTATACGTTGATAATGTTTAGTAAGTCAATTTTATTTCATGTATATTTTCAACAAATATGATGGCAGAAAATTATGTACATTCATTCTGACATTCTTTTGCCTTTAAACTTACTCAAACATGTTTACAAACTTTTTTTTCTTCAATTAGATTATTCACACACACACTTTTATTCTGATTTTGCACAAATATTGCTTGCATCTTATTTTCAATCATATTTATACAGCTATTTAAAGGATGACTCCGCATTGCTGATACCATTGAACTCGCTCAAGTAAATCTTCTCCGTCAATCTTAGAATCGAGATTCTATCTACATGACATCTTGTAACAAACGTGCGTCTTATGTGAACTCTGTGCGTGGAGCGATATTGCTTGTTATGCTCATCTAGTAGTTTCTCTTAGATGATATCTTCCATAAACACTTTAATGTCAAGATTGGGGTTAGCTCGTAAATGATTAAATTGATTCAAACAAATAAATACCAATTTAATAAAACTATAAAAATATAACAAATATAACAATTGCAATGACTTCACAATAAACTGGTTTAAGAGGTTAGGCCACGCTAGAGAATCGAAATATTTTAAAATTTGTTTTTGCTTTAAATCATACTTAAAGTTGTAAAGCATAAGGGAAAATTCAAATTATTCTCGATCAAATGTTTTGCACGTTGTATTTTGGGGCAGACATTAGACGACTGTCAGCTCGCTGCTATATGCAAGTATTCAACCAGAAACTACAACTTTATCATTAAAGCGATGTTTCAATTTTTAGGTCAAATAAATGACTGTTTTTAATCATTTTTTTCTCACTTATTTTATTAGATAAAAATTTAAATTTTTGTTAAAATATTAAATTATTCATAGTTAAAAATTTTTTTTAATTTCTTTGTATGGTTATTTATATAAAAGGTGAAAAAGTAGAGACCGCGGAAATGAGGTTTTTTGCTGTGTGCACGATAACTCCAGTCCAGGATGTCTGAAACAAAAAATCTAACGGGCATTTATTAAAAACAAAATACACTGGTCCGGAAATCAATAAAGGGTTAAAAATTAAAATAAACGAAAAATTGTTTGAGTTTAAGACAAGACCTATTTTTCGTACACAAAATTGGACCTTTGGGATTGAAAAAAATTGGAACAAATGTATATTAATGTCAAAACGTCGGTTTGCGGACCACGTAATAAGTTAATTAATAAAATAAAAAGATATGAGTTCATAGCTTAATTAGTTTTTGAGCTAGATTGCATACCGTTTTTGAAAATGTAAATTCGAGAAAAATGTGTTTAAAGTTTTATTTTTAGTATCAAATAACACGTATTTATAATCCATTTACTACTTATAGAAATGTAAATATCTCTGAAAAGATTTGTAAATTTACCTTAAAATTTATTTTACATATTTTTAAGATGTTTTTAAATAAAATGATTGAAAAGAAAATCGAACTACACACTACATAAATAAAATTCATCAAATGCGTCATACGCGCTGTTATAATTTGCGTGCTTACAACTTTTTTTGCAGAAAATTCATTCTCAATCATACTTATATACATATGCCGAGGATGGCCACGCATTCTGACATCATTCATTTAAGGCGATGTTCCAATTTTTTATAAAAAAATCGATTTTTTTTTGTTAAATAATTTTATCCAAAAACATTATAAAAATATGTAAAAAAAATTTTAAGGTAAATTTCCAAACCGTTTCAGAGATGTTTACATTTCCATAAGTAGTAACCGGATTATAAATACACTAAGATTGAACTTTAAACACGTTTTTCTCGAATTTATTAATTCATTTTTTAAAAAAACTTATTACGCGGAACGCAAACTGACATTTTGACATAAATGTACATTTGTACCATTTTATTCAATCCCAAAGGTCCAATTTTGTGTACAAAAAATAGGACTTGTCTTAAACTAACACTATTATCTAGATTTTTTTAAATTTTTAACTTTTTTTAGTTTACGGTCCAGATTATTTTGTTCTTAATGAAACCCCGTTAGAATTTTTTGTTTTAGATATCCTGGACTGGCTTTATCGTGCACACCGCAAAACACCTCTTCTCCGCGGCCTCTACTTTGTCACCTTCTATATAAGTAACCAAGCATAAAATAAAATTTTTTTTGTATACTTCATGTGTTATTTAATATTATAAACAAAAATTTAAATTACTTTCTAATAAAATACGAGAGAAAATTTTTTTTAAATATAGTCATTTATTTGACCAAAAAATGGGAACATCGCCTTAATCCACGTCTATTTTTTCGTCAATATTTCATTCGACATTATTTCAGCATACCTAGACTACCTTATTTGATTCTTAAGTATTCAATGTACTATATATTATTTTACAATATTGCACTGACCTTATTCATATTTTTCTCAACTTACTAAAGTTTATCTCCATTTTCAACATTATAATACAGTCCTACATTCAACTTTTTCGAACAACATAACCTGTAATTTACCTACATTTATGACAAAATTTATATAATTACCGGATGCACCTATGCTTAGTTTCATTTAATTCAACTGTTCTTTTGAATCACAAAAAACCACATTTTAATGAGCTAAAATAGGAATAGTCATGCCACGCATAGTAACACCAACACTGACGCCACATAATGAATTTCACGCATCCGTGATGAAGAATTTTCCAAGGAGGGAAAATATTTGATTGGCTCTCCTATTTTAGCCATTAATCTGTATTGTATAGTATGTAGTTTCATCCATAAAATAAACTTTACTTTTCCAATTAAAATGTGTCGTCTCAGCTTGTGGTCACGACTAAACACACTATGGTCTTGTCCTTATAACTATCATTTGAACCTCCTCTCTCTTTAAAAAGCGAAATAAACAGATTACTTGCAATAACAGAGATTGAAGACAATTTTTAAACCAATCTATTGAACATACTTACACTTACTTATACAATTATAATATCTACATCAAAAGATTTACATTTTATTCTCAACATTGATTGTGTATGCATTTTCTTCTCTAAATAAGTAAGCATCAACCGTCGTTTCATCAACATTTGATTTAACACTAATTTGCCATTTGTTAATTAATATATACCCTATGTCTTTCTCTTACTTGATCCATTTCAAATATATTTTCTACAGTCATTATTTAATTTTTTCACGAAACAGGCACCTAGCAAAACAATATTTTCATTTTATTATGACAAACAATTAATGATCTCATTTAAGTATTTCAAATTCAATTTTATACAACATAAATGTTTATTAACTGGCATACGTATTATTTCAATTTGTTCTAAATATTATTTTGGACCGTCATAGATTGTGGATCCAGAAACTGATCAAGCCTTAGGTCCACACCAGCACGGAGAGCTTCGAGTGAAAGGAAAATGCGTAATGACTGGATACCATAACAACTCAGATGAGTCTGCTCGTGTAAGAGATGGCGACGGTTATCTCTGCACTGGTGACATTGCGTATTACGACGAAGATTTTTGTTTCTATATCGTCGATCGAATAAAAGATATGTTAAAGTATCAATCGTGGCATGTAAGTCGTAGAGGAAATAAATTTCCGCAGCAACATTGTTTTAAATGCAAACCTAGTAATACTTTAAGCATAAATCAATATTCTATATTTCTTTACTCTGCTTTTGCTTAGATCGCTCCAGCAGAGATTGAGAGTGTGATTCTAACACATCCGCAAGTTAAAGCAGCGGTAGTTGTTGGTTTACCAGATGAAGTAAATGGAGATTTGCCGTTAGGTGTTGTGGTTTTAAAACCAGGGGCCACTGTTACCGAGAAAGAGATGATGACTTATGTTAATGGTAAGGTTATATGTTATTTTGTTACATAATTCATAATTACTTCACTTATTAATTTTGGTGCCCTTATAACAATTTATTACTTTGATCAGATACTAGATATTATTGGTAAGGTATTTCCTATATAGTTTGCCCAGTATCGTAATTTATATATCTTCATTGGAAGAGATGAGATTTTAGAAAGAAGGGTTAACAATACATAACGATTTGGGAAAAAATTGCAAGATGAATAACTCACTTGAAGGAAATCGTAGTTATTTGAACAATAAAGATTTCGAACAATTTATCACCAATACCAAACTAGTTCTATTTCTAATAATGTATTACAATTTATTTTCGGTAGACCGAGTTTCCGACCGTAAACAACTGCGAGCTGGAATCAAATTCGTGGACGATATTCCGCAAACACCATCTGGAAAACTCCGCCGAAGAGATATTAGAAATTGGGTGCTTAATGGAATAATTTAAATAATTTTGTTTTGCTAATGTTTGGTTATAACTAGACACCGGACTAAAAGGCATCAAAACAACAGAAAATGGCGTTTAAAAAGACATAAAATTTAGACAAAAAAAGCATCAAAAAGTCATACAATTATAAAAAAGGCGTAAAAATTAGAAAAATGACACTACAGTTATAACAAAAACTTACTAAAGTTTTATTTACATCATAAATACAGTTTTAAACAAAACTTATATAACATGAAAAGCTACTAAAATAACATTTTATTTTCATCAAAAACACATTTTTAAACAAAACTTTTATTAAAAGAAAAACTACTAATCCCGAAATCAACTGATTATTACATGCTGCTATAAATGTTCCATTGAAAAGTTGTGTCTTCTATCACTTAGCTTATTCTTGTAAGCTGAGAAACTACTTTCTACATCTAGTATAGTTTATTTTACGTGAAAGAATATAGATTTTTAATTTTCTTTATAATAAATAACTACAATATTAGTGCAGGTAGTGAACAACACATTTTATTTTTATTTATTTGATAAATCCTAGGTTTTATACGCTTTTTCCCTTATGGGGTACGACTTGAGCAACCTTACCCTATATATATATATATATATATATATATATATATATATATATAAATGTGGTAAAGAAATATTTGTTAAAGCTCCTTTAAGGGTAGATATGTTTAGAGATAGCTTGCCAAAAACCCCATTACTCCCAGAACCAGTTCTAACAAGATGGGGCACATGGTTAGAAGCCGCTATTTACTACACAAATACCTGAGACAATTTTAAATAATTTGTAAATGAATTTCCAGCAACAGTTAGTAAAGCAATTCAAAATTGTCAGGCCGTATTATTGGGAATCCAAGTTAATCCGGAATAAATAAAAAAGAATCCTGCTCGCGTAAAACAACTTAGTCTTTTAATAAATAGACAGATTGACAAAAATATTACACATCAAAAAAACAAACTTGCTACAATTATACATAGTTACATAACAACTAAAAACATATAAAAAACAAGTCACTCCGACTTTATAACTATATTTCATAGCACCCTTCAAACATGCTTCAAGCGCATTTCCAACACCCCTTCTCGCTGGAGTATGTATGTATTACAGCAAACCTAGACGTGCGATAAAGAAATTGAAGTTTTCTTTAGCCAATGGTTTCGTCATCACGTCAGCTAACATCTGCTCCGTAGGACAGTATCGGACCTGCAGTACTCCCTTATTCTGTAGATCTCGTATGTGGTGAAAGCTCACGTCTATATTTTAGGTTCTCGCTCCACACTTGTCGTTCTTGATTAAGTGTATGCAACCTTGATTATCTTCGAACATTGATGTTGGTTTCTCCATATTACCTTTCAAGTCTTTTAATAGCTGCCTAAGCCACAAAAGTTCTCTGCTTGCAAACGAAGCTGCTAGATATTCGGCTTCTGTCGTCTGCTTTCTGCTCGACCAGGCGATGACTGAATTTCCCAATAGAAAAACATAGCCGCTGGTTGATTTTCTGTCTTCTTTGTCACCTGCCCAATCTGCGTCAACAAAGCACTTCAATTCGTTGTCCCCTTTTGACGTCAGTTTTAGCTTCTTATCTACTGTAGAAGCCAGATACCATATCACCCTTTTTACAGCCTTCCAATCGTAGTATGTCGGTTTCTCTACTCGACGACAAAGCAGGCCCACTGCGACTGCTATGTCCGGCCTAGTCACTGTGGCAATGTACAACAGCGACCCTATCGCTTTTCTATAATCCGTGTTATTTTCGAACTTGCTCTCTTCTCCTACTGATCCGGCTAGAAATCCTGGTTCCATAGGCGTCGCTGCTGGTCTTGGTTCCAATAAGTTGTAACATTCTAATAACTTTAAAATTTTTGCCTTTTGGTTCAATAAAAATGACCCATCTGATTCACGTTCTATCTGAATCCCTAGATAAAGGCTAACTTCTCCCAAGTCCTTCATTTCAAAATGCTGTTGCAGTTCTTGACCCACTCGTTGGCTTATTTCGGTGGATTCTCCTACTACTAACAAGTCGTCTACGTATAATAAAATATACGTAATGTGTCCGTTGATTTCCTTTCTTGAATAAAGACATGGGTCGGCATTTGCAGGTTTGAATCCCATCCGAGAAAGTGTTTGTGTTATCGTTTTGTTCCAAACTCGCGCTGCTTGTTTCAAGCCGTAAATACTTTTCTTCAACTTCAATACCTTGTCTTTGGTTTCTGGCTCTATTTAACCTTGTGGTTGTTCCATAAAAATTTCCTCTTGAAGTTCTCCGTTGAGGTACGCACTCTTGACGTCTAAATGACGAACGTGTAGCCTTTTTTGCGCTGCTAGTGTGAGCAGTGCCCGCACCGTCTCGTGTTTGACCACTGGCGCGAACGTTTCGTCGTAGTCCTCCCCGTACTTTTCGGAAAAACCTTTTGCTACTAATCGCGCTTTATGTGTGTAGACTTTCCCGTTGCCGTCGATTTTTCCTTTAAATACCCACTTGCAGGATATTGTCCGTTTCCCCGGTGGTAACTCCGTCAGTTCCCACACCTGGTGATCGTTGAGTGACTGCATCTCTGCCTCCGCAGCAGCCAACCACAACTTCCGCTCTCGAGGTGGCAATTTGGTCATCTCGCTCCAAGTCTCGGGTTCCTTAACGTAGTTTGTACTCACCTTGTAACCAAATCGAAGCGGTGGCACATTCTTGTTCGACTGCGCTGATACGCGTCTTTCATACTCCTGCGGCGTGTGCGGCAGAGTCCCATTTTTCTCTTCCACGTCGTATATAGTTTTGATATTTTCTGCATCTTCGTCTTCTAGCATCCCAACTGTGATATGATTTATCGGTGATTCAGTATTTGATACTGCGTTTTCTTCTTGTTTTCTTAGTGGATCCTCTTCTATTATTCTAACCGATCTACTGATTCGCACTTTGTCCGTTTTCTGGTCCAAAATGCGATACCCCTCGCCGCTGTATCTCACCAGAACCCCTTCTTCAGCTTTATCATCCCATTTTTGCCGTTTTTGTTTTTGGATTAGTGAAAAAACCCTCGAGCCGAATATCCGAATGTGACTAAGTTCTGGTTTTTCTCCTGTAAATAATTCGAATGGTGTTTTATCAATGCTTCGACTCACCAATCTATTTTGTAGATATGTCGCGGTTAAAATCGCTTCTCCCCAGAAGCGGTTATCCAGCATGCTGCTTTACGCCGATTCCACTAAATACCTATTCTTGCGTTCTGCTGTTCCATTTTGTTGTGGCGTATACACCACGGTGTATTGATGTTGAGTTCCGTTTTTCCGCAGAAATTTTTCCAGATCTCGAGACATGTATTCCCTGCCGTTATCGGTTCGCATCGCCATTGGATATCTGCCGAATCTTGCCAGCATTGCTGTAAGGTATTCCTTTATTGCGTCTACGACTTCATCCTTTGACTTCACCAACCTCACTACCGTGAAAAATCGTCAATTAGAGTGAGAAAATATCTATTACCGCTGGGCGTCGGCGTTTGCATCGGTCCACACAAGTCTGAGTGGATGAGTCCCATTGGTTTTTGCTCTCTTCGCTTACTTTCGGAGAATTTCGATTCTGTTTGTTTTCCTTTTATGCAGCATTCACACGTTACCTGATGCGAGCATGGTGAAACTCGTATTCCCGTTGCGTATTTCCTGTTGATAAGATTCTTGATCACCGTCTTGTCTCGGTGACCCATTCTACGATGCCATTGGTGAATGCATACTTCTTCTTTTGCAGCGTACGCGGTCTGCTTCGGGTTTGCTGTCTTTATCCTGAATAAATTCCCGTCGATTTCTGCTTCTGCGATAACTTGCTGGTCTTGATAGAACTTACATTTGTCGTCCTTGAAAACTATTTTGTATCCTTTTTCAACAATGCGTTTAACAGATATCAGATTGTCGGCAAGTCGTGGAACGTAAAGGACATCTTGTAATTGCACGTTTTGTTCTCCATCTGTTACCTTGCATTTTATATAGCCCTCTCCAATTCCGGTAGCAGTCAACACGGAACCGTCTGCAATTTCTACTGTGCTTTTCATATTACGTAAATAAGTAAAGAAACTTACGTCGTTTGTCATGTGGCTCGTTGCTCCAGAATCGATGCACCATTTTGCAGAACTCATCGCATTCCTTTTATCTCTTGCTCCAAACGCCACATACCTACTGCTACTAGATTTTACCTCAACTGTCGGTTTTGCTGACTCCAGGTTCTTTTTCTGTTGTTCCTGGGTCGCTATGTACCATCTGCAATCGGCTTTCAAATGCCCCGGCTTATGGCAATGGTAGCATTCACGTGTCTCTTTTGTCCTTTTGTCATTCGTTTTCTGCATATCTATTTTTCTGAAATTATTTCTAAATCCGCGATTACTGTTAGTTTTACCTGCAGTCATCGATCGTAGCGCCACTTCTGGTTTTTCACTGTTTGCCTCGTTCTTAGCTTCGCTCCTTCTCTGGTACTCGTCCAGAATTTTTCCATTGACATATTCTATAGTGAGATCTGCCTCGTCACGGCCCTCGAGCGCAGTGACCAATCCTGAGTATGATTCTGGTAGACTCACTAATAAAATTGCGACAACTTCTTCATCTTCCAGTGGCTTTCCTGATCCTCGCAGCAATCCCACGACGTTCATTATCGCATCGATGTGGCTACTCATGGAACCGCTGCTGTAATATATGCCATACAATTTCCGGCGTAGATACAGTCTGCTGCCAAACTCATTGAAATGTGCGAAGTGTATCAATTGAACATCCTCAACGCTCAGCGTTATATACGCCATTGCTTTATTATTTTTCTTGTCTCAATCTGGATCTGCTTCTTCTGGTTTAGGGGATGTCATCACTTCCCATAATTCATCACGCACCAATATAGCTTTTAGTTTTGTTTAACAGAACAAAAAATTTCCACCATTTAACATTGGTATATTTAATCTCATTCCTTCGTGCGCCATTTCGTCTTACACGTAGCTTTGTAAATGATACTTATTAAATTCCTTTTCTATTTAGTGCCTGGGCCCATAACCTATTGGGAATCCAAGTTAATCCGGAATAAATAAAAAAGAATCCTGCTCGCGTAAAACAACTTAGTCTTTTAATAAATAGACAGATTGACAAAAATATTACACATCAAAAAAGAAAACTTGCTACAATTATACATAGTTACATAACAACTAAAAACATATAAGAAACAAGCTTCAAGCGCATTTCCAACACGTATTAAAAGAATTACAAATTAATTTGGCATTTATTAAAGCCAATTACATTTATGTAAGTGGCTCAATCAAATCACTTGAAAAGCAGAATTTGTCCTTAGTTGTATATATATATATATATAGTTATTTGCAATAATTTTTCTTATTTCGTGAAAATCTTCTTTGTACACTGAACTAACATAATATTTGCGGAGATGGCTTTCATCAAGAATGTGCAATGCGCTATATGTTTCTAAAAACGTTTTGAAAGATTAGTTTTGAAATTTATAAATTTATAAATTAAATTTTGATTTTACAGTATAGCCGTAAGTAGATTCCATAGAATGCATAGTTGTGCCAATAGTTTGTTGTTTCCTAGTTTGAGTTCTAATTAAATTTAGTTTTTCTTGGTGCAATGATGTTTTCACATGCTGATTTTATAGGATTTATTGTCACAATTAATCTGTTAAATGAAAGTAACGTCAACAATATCATTCTAATAGTAATTGCAAATAAAACATATGATTTTTGAACACGCTAGGCAAAATAATTGTTTGCGTTCGTATTTTAATTCCTTGTATTCTTTGATCCATTCCTCTACGGTAGATTTTTGTTCTGGAATTGTACAACGAACGCACATTACACTGTAACACGAACAACATTAGCACAACGGAGTGAGCGAATTTAAGATTCGATGCAAATAAAATCGATGACGCTGTGGTACGACGGGGAATTGTAAACTACAAATTTATTAAGGAAACAATTGTGCAGTAGCGTAGCGAAAACAATTTTCTTCAATTTAATAAATATTGAAAAAATCGTGCAAAAAGATGAAAAAAGGCTCTAAATAGGCATGAAATTTTAAAAAAAGCAAAAATGGCATAAAATACTTGGTTATATCCTATTACTTTTTATTTGATTCGTATAGATTTTTAAATAGAATTTTCATGCCTTAAATATTAAGCATAAGCATATTTTCTATAAATCCGGTCTCTAGTTATGACCATATCAATTAATATTATTATCACAATTTTTATATAATATTTGAGCAAACAACTATTAGATGCAGGCTTTCAACCACATTTATTTTATTTTTTTTCATTAATTTTTTTTGCAGGTAAAATTAATACTCTTGAGCCTATCTACTTGTGATTCTTGTTTATTAATACATGAAGATTAAAAAAACATTTTTGTTTAAAAACATAAACCCTTGATCATTTTACGAATTGGAGGCCAATGGGTCCCTGTTCGCCATGCATTCCTGGTCGGGCGATAAATTTTCTCCGAGATGACTCATCAGAAAGAGAAATCATTATGCAATTAGCTATCTGGATAAGATTTTCTGGAGCTTCTACCAGTTTCATGAAAAACTCTCGAAAATTAACAAAATGGCGGCCATATGAATAAAACAGTCGATTTTTACCCCATTTTTGCGCTTTAAAAGATGTTATATTCAAATAGTTTGAATTGAAAGTTGGAGAAGCTCCAGAGAATTTAATAAGGAACAAAATTCGCAAAAGATCAAGTCAATATGTGTTATAGTTTCTGAGAAAACTTATCGCCCAGCGATTTGAGAAAAACGCGTTTAAAGATTTGACATAAATTAAAACCATTTTGGGGGTTCTTACTACTAGTAGCTATCCCAGCACCAAACAGAATTCCCTCCTCTTTCTTGAAGTACTCATTTCGGGCAGCCTGGTCCTTTCGGGAACGGTTGATGGCCTCCCGAGCCGCTAGAGTCAGTCGCTGCTCCGCTCGCCGCTCGCGATCCGCTTGCAGGCCGACGCGGATTCCCAGGGTGCTCATAAATTTCAAGACTGACGAAAACCCATCGTTGAAAACGTCGGTGGCCAGGTTTGTTGCAATGGAAACTGTTTTCGCCCCACAGTTCAGATGCTTCGGTGACAGCTTCCAAACGCAAGCGTTGAAGCTCTCGTTCGAATTTCGCGTGTGCCCACCGAGACATCTCATGTATTGGTAAGTCTGGAATACCTGGGGAGCATTGTCAGTCCCGATCGCACAGCTGCGCGCGGCTAGCCATTTTCGGGGCGCTGCGCTTTTTATTTCAATACGCGAAAAACTGGACACCGCATTCGCGCATCAGAAAACGGCTTGGAGGGATGAGAGTAGATAGTCTAAAGAAAGAAAATTAAAAAAAAAAATTGAAAATTAAGATTGGGTAAACCCCCTTAACGACAAAAATGTTGCACAAAACTTAGTGTATCACTATTGAGAGAACTGTTACAAAACAGGTTTTATGTTAGTGTTCACAATAAATTGAACAAGAAATTTTACATGATATTGTGCAACCCGATTTGCGTTACAACAAAAGGCAAATTTGAAATATTGTATTGAATCAGAAGTTGGTGAAAGATTTAAAACATGTTTTACTATCCAAAAAATTTGTAATGGCGCATGTACGCGCTGTATTTAGTTGCTAACTGTCAACAACTATTAGTATTATTTTAGAAGTTCTTATTTAAAAAAAAAACTTGAATATATTTCTGATTCATATGAAATTATTAAATTCTAAAGAAATGGAAACATTTTCGTTTGTATTACCTGTTTTTAATAGCTTTAAAATATTCCGATAAATATTAACCAATCTCGTAAAGCAATTATTTTCAATAGCTATACATATTTCTCAAATTTTATTTCAATTTACCGTGGACAATTGATGAAGGTCTATAATGGTTGTTTATTTATATTTACAACTACCGGAGAAGAACAACAAAACGCCTTTTTTATCCGATAAATTATGTTGTATCAATCGAACAAAATTGAAACGCAAGCAATGCCAGAAAGAAATAAACAATCCGCTCTTTGGCGGTATTACTAATGTATGATCATTTTGGCAAAGAACGGATTTAGAATGAATTATGTTTGCTTTGTGAACTTCGCGTGTCTCATCATAGCCTCTACTTTGTGAAAACTCAACTGTCAAACGCATTGATCATTTCGTCCGACATATTTATCTACGTTTTCAGTGTTATAAACCTCTTGTTAATGTAGTAATTGTTACAAATATTGTAGAATTATTTTGAAGTATCAACATCTTGTCGATGATGTAATGCTAACTCTGCATATTTACGAATTGTCACGCATCAATATGATCTAATTTTTCCATATCAGCATTCCTTTGTTTCGAGAGTCGATATAAAGAATCGCTACACTTTACCAAGTCAGTACTTACTTAAGTCTCTAATGGAACAAACCTTTATTTTATTTGGATACTAAATTCATTCTCGTTAAGTCAACCTTAAATTAAAAGTATAGTAAATATAAATTAAACGAAGAAAAAAGACGAGGATACGTGACGACGCAAAATGTAATCACAAATAATTAATAAATATTAATTAACTTGTTATTACGTTGGTTCCAAACATTAGTGAACCCAAACCTAACCTATAAACAAAAATTCAATTAAAGTGATTCTCAGATCACTAGCGTCACCATCGACAATGTCGTTCTTGCACATCTTGCTAATTTGTTTGCACAATTTCTTGTTTAATTTATTTCTTAATTTAAAACGTGCTTTAAATTAATAAAATTGCTTAGTCAATGTACCACTGAAGATAATCTAGATGCATCAATTCAAAATAGATTTAAAGATATTATTACAACTCTTTCTGGTATATAGAAATAATGGTACTATAGTAGTTAGGTAAGAGGTTCTAGCGACGATGGGCGGGGCTACGCTGGCCGAAGACCTTTTTTGTATAATGACCAGTCATGTTTGCTCCTGCGCCAGACCTGTTGTTGATTAGTGTCCTGTCATGTTTGCATCTGCGCCAGACTCTCTTTTTTATTAATGACCTGGACCGTAATAAATATGTCATTATCTGATAGGTGCAAACAAAAGATCTCATTAATTACAGATTCCCGACGGGGATCCTTTTCCACCTGCCCTGGTGCCAGACCTTCTTTTATGTAGACCCTAATATATATGTCAGGTGCAAACAAAAGATCCCAATGATAGCAGATGCCCGACGTTGACTAATGACATGTTTTAACTTGCGCCACACCTTTTGTTGAGTAATGACTTGTCATGTTTGCATCTGGTCAAACCTTTTTTTTTGATTAATTACCTGGACCCTTATAAATATGTCTTTGTCTGACAGATTTAAACAAAAGATCTCATTTATTCAAATTCCAGACGAGGGCTCTTTTCCACCTGCCCTGGTGTCAGACCATTTTTCTTATGTAGACCCTAATAAAAATGTCAGGTGTAAACAAAAGATCTCTCTAATTACAGATGCCCGACGAGACTTTTCCCACCTGCCCTGGCGCTAGATCTTTTTGACCTGTCAGGCAGACCCTAATAAATATTTCATTGCTTTTCTATATCGTTTGTGGGCGCCCTTTGTGGCAGTGACCATTTTTATGTTTATACTTGTCCTGCTGATTAATGAGATATCGTATTTGAACCTGTCCTTTTGTGCCATATTTGCAGCTGCCCCTTTGCAACAGCCAAAAAAAGTATTTAGTTGATAGTATAGGGGTATTATTTGTAGTTTATATTGTTATTTGACTCTTTTACTTATGCGTTATAAGTAGGGGGTTTCGTATAAAACCTTCGATATATTAGAGCATTTCATCAGTTTGACTGAATAGGCTATAGCAAAGATTTTAAGTTTTAGACCGGTTGTATACAAGTAAGTATTTTTATTGTTGATACATTTAAAACTAAAGCTATAATGAAATTTGCAATGTTGTTATATTTAGAAATGGAACTAGCAGATTTAGTAGGGCTGTCAATGATCTGAAACCAGTAAAGAAACTACGAGAATTGAATATAAATGTAGAGAATGAAGTACTTGGCGTAAAAGCAGTTACTACAAAGTTTGTCAGACTGTTAGATAAGAATCTAACAGTCCGAGTCAGTCGTATTTTTATCCCTTCGCCATGCAAAGATAACCGATGATAACGTAAACGAATTAAATCATAATATTAAGTCCGATAAATCAGCTATTGTACATACAGGCACGGAATCATGTGGCAGTACAAAAGATGCCATATGTGTATAATTTGTGAAATTAACAATATAAATGAATAAATAATGCACTTAAAATAAAGATATTATTTGTGTTATTTCTGTTATATTTTACCTGTTTTCGCCAACTTAGCACTATATTCTGTTTGAGAAATTGGGAACGCATATATCCCCACTATCTTTTATACTTGTTAGAATAGCGTCAACTCGATTTGAGATAAAATAGGTGCAGTCGTTTGAAAAAAAATTTAAATAAGAGGGGCTTCAGACGGGGCTAACTAGTTGACTTTGTTTACCTATCCGAATATTAGTGTCCTTAATAAATACATGTGAGCAATCGAAAATAGCTATCAAACAATCGACGAGTACAGATGAATCGCAGAACTTTGACGGAGAAGAAATTTTCTCAAACATTTGTAACGAAATTTTAGAATCGCAGGAACTTGTTGTTGTTACTGATGCTGCTATAGAAGCGGAAGAGAACAATGAAAATTATCTAATTTTATTCTAAATTTGCGACGGTATAATTGACGAATTCTTGTCGACAATGAATGATGCTGCTGCTACAGCTGTTACCGATGCTCAGATTGGAAACGGTTTGAATCGCTTCGCTGTCATTTGTGATGTGGAAAGAAGAGTAAAATTGTTTATATACCGGTACGTTGTTTAACCATCGCAATAACATCCTCCGGTGGACATTAATCAAGTTGCATGGTTGAAATACAGTATGAAAGATCTTACTGATTACGTAACCGAGCCCATACTGCCAGAGGATTTTGTAGACATGAATTTTGATACTCCAATATTAGATTTTGGACCAGCTTGTCTAAGTTTTCGACGTATTGAGCAGATACATGTAGACGTAGTATGGGATACCTTTTCTAGAATAATGCATATTTTATCCGGACACGGTTTGATATTTTCATAGTTATGCAGATGTAAACATAGTATTGTAGAAATATAGAACGTGGAAAATAACTGTTTACCACGAGCCCTAATTGCTTCACAAGCATGCCTCAAGAAAAATCCAAACTTAAGTGATATCACTGCGGATCACTGTCATATTCAGGTTATCATGGCTCGTGAGCTGCTTAATACAGCGCGAGTAGATATCGCAATATTAACTCGAGCTTCTAATAAGCGTCAAAGCGGCCATGGCATGACCTGCAAAGAAGCAATTTGGTTAAAAAATAACAAAAAAGAGGCGTTTTTTCGAAAATTGTCTGTTTTGCCCCAAAGAAACACCGCTATTTTGTTATTTTTTTAACCAATTTTTTCTTCCCATTCTATGGCCGCTTTGAAGCTGATTCAAAACCCGTTTTTTTTTTTCGGAGGGCAGTTATTCTGCTGGCCGTGATTTTTTTGTGTTCATTTAAAAAAATTGTGGCTAACGACGCAGAATTGGACGAAACGCTCGAAAAGTGGCAAATACTATGCCATTCGCTAATTAATAAAGATTTTGAAGATTTTTTTTGCTTATTATTTTGCATAAAATTTGCAATTAAACCAAAGTTTAACTTTGAAAAAAAATGTTTTTGTTTGATAATGCTTAATCTATCAAATCCATAGCTCTTATAGCGTATAAAACCAGTAATTTTATTTTTGTTTTGGCTGGTAATGTGTTATTTATCAAAATGATCGCTCTCATAGCGCATCAAGAACTATTAGGAAATGGAAAAAAAAAATTATTAGTTGATATCGAAATATGTAATATTCAATTTCATGACTTATTTTTGATATTTATAAAATATAACTAAATAATCAATAAATTAAGAGCATCTTCACATAAAGTGTCTTTATTAATAATGTTTTTATGCTTTAGACTCGTAGTATACGGATCTGAGGTTAATAAAAAATTATGAAGCAAATCTTCATTTGTAGCTTGACGACTACATTTTCTAGAATTAAATTCTCGCATACGCTTGAAATCTTTATTTACAAACACTTTATAGTAATTTTTTGGATTATTAATCTGTAAATTCCGCTATAACAATCACTTTAAATGTTATTTATACTTTATACTTTATAACTTTACGAAACTCTTTCAGATTGCTTAATTGAACATGTATGTTTATGGTTTAATATAAACACAAGAACTGAAAGTATTACACTATTACTGCCTATTTATATTGTTTTCTAACTAGATTTGGAGGGTGTAAATATTTAATGCAATTAGTTACAATGTAAGTAATTAATAAATAACTAGGCATTCTTGCATAATAATTAGTCATATTATTAGCAAGTATACCTACAATACATCAGAAAAGATAATTTACAGATCCCGAAATATATAAGAATAAAGCCGCCTGCAACAAAATTGCCGTATTAGGGATTAAGTTTATTTTATATTTAGAAAATGCCGATAACAGAAACGAAAATTTTAAGTATGGATAAATGCATTGGCTTAATTTAACTAATTTTAGGGCAGGTTTTACTTTTAATTTTACCGTCAAATAGGTGTATTATATTTTCGTCTGCATAATCCAGCCCACTTTAGCCCACATTATTTATTTATATTATTTGCATAGATTAAATGTTTAATAAAATTCACAAGCTTCTTAATATTCGTAGGTACTGATAACAGAATTATATGTAAGATACCGATTTTTGTTAAATTATGTATATAAAGTAGAAATCCTCGCAGCGTAGTACATATTAAAATATAAATTACAAAAATCCGGGGAAAGGCAGGTAATTTTTTATTTTTGATCTTGTTTCTCAAAAGTATTATGTATATAAATATGTAAAAATTAAAGCGGCGGGAAGCGACGCTAAAAATTTATATTCAAATGAAAATGCCAAACTCAACAAAAAAAACGGACCGCCTGTTGGAAGCTGTAATTTGAAATTCGCTTGGTATTTTAAAATTAAAAAAAAAAGTTGAGACTTAATGTAATAGCATTTTAAAACATTTTGAATTTTGAAATTTGATTGAAAATTAAAATGATTTAGTGACTTGCATTTTACATTTTAAAAAGGTAAACTTTTAAAGTTTTGTGTTTAGAGGTCGTTTTTATGTATTTTCGTAATGTTATAATAAAAAAAACCTATTGCTTTCTACAGTCTAAGGTATTCTTAATAAGATGGTATAAAAAAAATACAATTATCGAATTTTTGAAAATTTATCTTTTGGCCACTTTTCAAGCGTTTCGTCCCACTGTGCGACGTGGGGCCAAAGACAATTTTTAAAAAAACATTTTTGTATACTGTGAGACCATCAAAACATATGCTTAAAATTTCATTAGGATATTGTAACGACTTTCGCGAGCGAGAAGCCGACAGAACGAAATGCTCGATTAGCTCTCAGACCGAAGTCGAGGGTGGGGATAGGCCTGCAGCAGCTAGGTGAATTACACTCGAATTTCGTAACAATAACAATTTATTACATCTAAAAAGATTGCACTTAACTGGGCTTTTGACGCCAATTCACGTTAATTACTAAGTATTAAAGTTATAAAGAAAATAAGCTAAATAAAACATAAATGGAGTAATGACAATGTTAGATGATCCTGGCTATACTCAACAAACATCCAGACGTGAGTCGTAAGGCAGCTCCGGTTAGTAGCTCCAGGATATTTATATAAGGGCGCCAGACCGGTATTCTCGGACGTCCTGGAGGCGGCAAAGAGATGTTGGTGGCTGCGCTCAACTCTGGTGCTGTCTGGTGCTACGGTTTCAGCGGTTAGCAATTGGTGGTTTTGGTAACAATATCCTCCCGTACGGTCTTCGTACCGAGGTTATGACCTCACTTACGTTATTTGATATAGATATAGATGAACGGGAATTTATAGCCACGTTATTAACGGAATTTAAAGATAAAATAAACTTAACGATAAATAGCAATTGACAATGCTTGAATACTGAACGCTATAAAAAAAGGGAATAATCGAATCTACAATTAAATTAATTACAAATACGAAGTGATAAGCAGAGTTACGTTACATGGTAAATTGCAAAATTGAAAAACCATTTAATAAACACTAATACGGTTCTGAATAGGCCAGAGAACTCAAAAATGGGGAGTTGAATATGTAACGCAGAATTACTGTTGATAAACTAACAAGATAGATGGACACGTGTGCCAAAAGAAATAACCCCGGAACCACGTGGTAAGTTGGGTTCCGGTCGACTAAAATATAATCGGTAAGAAATAATCAAATAAAGTATACTTAACTATGTATTTTAGTTTCTCTCGGTAACTCAGCTATGATAGTAAAAATAATATGCACTGAATGTTAAAAAAAACTGATCGTGAACGGTACTGGAAATGTAAGACATCCGCCATACTAGCTGGTCAACCGACAAGAGAGCGATATTCCGTATCTTTTTGAGAAACGACAAGTTATTCCCAGTTGCCGCATTAATTAATCCCGCTCAAGATGCGCGCAATGCCGAGCAGCGAGGAACACCAATCGTTTTGCGGTAAAACCACTAGATGACTCGATTACCTCGAAATTGTGCCAACTAGGTTCATGAAATAACGGTAGCGTTACAATATGTTTGCGTATTCCATAAAACATTGAAATCTGAAAAAAAATTTGAATTTGCAGGTTCTATTTTCCTTTTAGCAAAGCCACCGCTTTCTGTGAAAAAAAGGGTATTTTCCGCATTTTTTTAATAAACTGGAAAACCAGTTAAATTCCGGGCCTATTTCGGCTGTTTCGTATTAAGGTGTTGATAGTATGAAATCTGATGCTCGTACTTGTTGTTGTAGACTGTAAATTGTGTCCTTTCAGTGAAGCTGTTACAATCGTTTCAGTATGTAATCGCTTGTTTTGGAGACAATTCCAATAAAAGAGAACTATCGGTATAATGCCGCAAAACGGTTACAGGTATGGCGAATATTATTCCAAAATTGCGGTACAACGGTTGCTTATTGAAAAGATTGCACGAGGCATCCGTATAGAGCACGTAGGCCATTGTCGAGAAACGGTACTCGAACCAGACCTAAAAGCCTATTATGCGCAGGAAAAACCGGATTTCGAGTTTATGAGCTGTTTCTGACGCGGGTGTGACTTATGCTACCGGAAAAATCGGGACAGAAGTCTATATAGTAATACGAAATAAACATTAAGACTTCGCTTTCAAAAAACCCATGAAAAGGTGCTTAGGATGCGTAATCGCGGATACGCTGTTGTAGTTATTTTTGAGTGTGAGTTTAAACGACAGCTACTAAGAGTCGAAGATCTAAAATTTGTTTTAAATTATCATGCGTTAATTGATAATTTTCCGTTAAAGTCGCATGACACGTTCTTCGGCAGGCATACAGGAAACGTTTCTCTGTACAGACAGAAGGCGAGGAGAGAACTAAATACGTACACGCGTGTTCACTCTACCCATTTGTTTGTTATTACGGTAAATATCCTGTGGGACATCCGCGAGTGTTTGTCGGTACCGAATGCCAGTAAGTATTTGGCCCTGATAATAACATTGACAGATTTGAGAGTCTAATAAAATGTGTAGTTCTTCCACCATCTGACATGTTGCACTCTGTGCTTCCGCGAAAAGCCCAAAACAAACTAATGTTTGCGTTCTGTCGTATATATTGCGATGAGTTGAATAAAAATGACTGTACACACATCATTAGTGAAAGAAAATTTATGGGGACATGGTTGGCGGCTGAAGTTTGTCGCGCCGTCGAACTAGGTTATAAAATACTGGAAGTTTATGAAATTTAGCAATATGAAATCACCGTATAAAACAAGGTTAAAAAGACTGGTGGTTTATTTGTCGAATTTTTAAACAGGGAATTTTTATGGAGCCTGCAAAGATGTCAACCAATGCGGGGAAACAATCACTGGTAAAATTGATGCTGAAATCTTTCTGGGGTATGTATTTTTATTATTCGTCATAAAATAAAAACAAGTTTCACAACTACACAGGTAAATTCGCTCAAGCAGAGAACAGACCACAAATAACCATTCTATCATCGGCCGAAAAAAGGTATGACTTGCTGGCGAACCCGTTGATTTCCATAGCTGGGAACATCAAAACGAAGCGTACCGTAAATGTTGTAATTGCGACATATACCACAGCACAAGCCCGTTTGTGTGTACATAACAATTAACAGTCATTTGGAGTCAGGGTGTTGTATTATGACACGGACCCGGTGATTTATACTCACTCGCTTGACCAATTCAACCCTTCGACAGGGAATTTTCTAAGAGATCTTACGGATCAACTTACCTGTTACGGTCCGGAAAGCTTCATCACTGAATTCGTATGTGGTGGTCCGAAAAGCTACGAGTACAAAGTATTTGGAACGTCGAAAAGAGTAAGTATCCAAATATGTAAAATAAAAAGCTTCATCTTGAACTACAAAAATTTAAAACGTTGAATTTTGACTGTTTGAAAAACATAATTCTAAGAGAAAAAACTGACGAAGTCTCCTCGGTAGTTACGTCTGAGAGCATCAGGATTACTATGAATCATTCGGTTATTACACGGGCGGAAAATAAAGCGTTCAACATAAGCTTCATGAAACGTAGACTAGTGGATAATTTTAATACTATATCTTATGGATTTATGAGGCGTAGATAAGCGTGGGTGCGTGTGTGCGTGTGTGCGTATGTGCGTTTATGCGTTTTTGTGTTTGTGCGTTTGTGTGTATGAGCGTATGTGAATATTGTACAAAATCATTAATTTTTATTTGTTTATTGCTATTGACGTTATCGCTGCTGCTGTTTTCAATATAAGGACATGTATTTCTAAATATAACTTATTGTTGAATCTTCATTGTACCATTATGGTGCTCAAGTTCCAACATCGCTTTTCCGCTTTTGTAGCGAATCCGTGGGGTTGTGGAAAAAGTTATTCTGTTGTTTTCTCAAGCATATAGAGAATATGTGTGATACAAGTTTTCTCAAGTAAATTCTTCAAAATGTTAATTTCATCGCAGGACAATACCGCATAAATAACTATGACGGAGATAATCCTCAGCTTATCATTATCGATGATTTCATAAAAATTTATCGGTAATTTTTCTGATGCAAAACTGGTATCATCAAGGTAAAGGCCAGAGTGATATATCGCTTAACGCAAACAATATTGTTTATTTTAAAAATCAACGGGACAAGACTCAAATTCAACATTTGGCGCGTCAGGTGTGTCCTGAAAACTCGAAATTTATTAAAGATGCTTATAATTACGCAGCAACAGAACCGCATTGATATTTACTATTTGATTTAAAACAATCAACACCAGATTGGTGCCGTTTTTAAAGAAGGTCACTTGACAACCAGTTATTCATTTATCCACCGGTCAAGAAGAATAAATACAGTGATAAAAATTTACCAGCGATTATTCTGTAAAATGACTAAAACAGTAATCAACCACGCAGATTGTTTGTGTGCTCTGCCTTTGAATATATATTTTAATAAGAATGGCAACCAAACGAGAGTTATTGTAATACCATTTTCAAGATTAGTAAGTGCTGTTCCTAGCGAGATTCTTAGGAACCACAATAAAAAACAGAGAACGAGTATGTTATCTCTTTTTGGCAAAACTTTCCTGCATGCATGATTCGTATTTTATGTTATGAACAGAGAAAGAAAGTATCGGCATTTTAAAGTGCAAGTAGGAATTAAAGTTTGGATAAAAAAATGTTGTGAATATAATTTTAAGAGTACGTATGTACGTACATACATACATTCTTAATAAAATTTTCATTTTTCTATCATAACATTTAGCATCTCGAGCAAATCTTAATGTTGTCGATTCTAATAATAACATTTTGTGTATTTTACTTTTTCCCAACAGCTCTATCATATACATTTTGTGAGGCAAACAATCTTCAATATTCGAAAGCCAATCGGGATACTTATTATTAATTTCTAACACTATTTGAGTAATCAATTTCTGCTTAAATCCTACTACATGTTTTTTCGATTCATAAAAATTATTAATAATAAGCAAACAATCTTTCATAATGTTCACAACTATATCTGTTGGTCTACACCGTCTACACAAATAGTCTATTTGATTTGATTCGCCATAATCTCGTAAAACAGTTAATATTTCTGATTTATCATACAGAGCATCTTTATTACAAGATCTGTTATTTTTCTAACTAGATCGATGATACATAACAATCAACTAACAATGCTTACGCCGGAAATAATATAACTCAGCAATAAATTAATCTTTAATAGCCAAAAAGAGTGGGTACGGCACTATCTGCAAAAACAACGCGGCAATAAGGGTGTTATGAACCCTCTATCTAGTTCGAATAATAACAGTGTTTTCAATAACAATTTTGTATAATAATCATTTCATTCATTCAATTTAATCTGTTGTACATACATACACACCGATATACACATGCAACCTAGTAATCATTATCATAACATTTTAGAAGAATGTTGTTAATAAAAATGACACCTCAACTTAAATAAAGCACTGACTTGCAAAATCCACGATCTACAGTGAAACTAATTTAATAAATACTGGGGACGACCAGAAAAAGTCATGTGGATCTCATACGGTAATAACGAGAGATGTGTTTACTTATGGCGAGAATCGGTGGTGCATATATTTTGAGGCATTACGCCCTATATGTGGGGCTTAATCAAAAACCAAAATAAATCAGTTAATGGCAATTGAATAAGCTTCGTGATATTGTGTGTGAATAATGGAAAACATAATTAACATAGGATCGGTTGCGCTGTTAGAAATAATCTAACAATCTTTGTAACTTGAATTTTTTTCCTTTTTTTATGCTAAATATTTCTGAATTTTTTAAATAATTACATTTTAATTTTGTTTAAAACGTCTGTGTAATTAAATAAAGAGTTATATAGTTTAATAATAAGTTTTAGTCTGTTTCTTAATCTTAGATAAAGCGCGACCGATCTCTTTTCGATCACTCACATGCGCAGTGGGTTAAAGAAATTGTCATAATAGTTCAATGTATAGGCGGATAGATGGCTGTGTACGTTTCTATACATTTTTAGCATTAACACGCGTTGCATGTAGGTTGCCATTCTTATTAAGATATATATTCAAAGGCTCTGCTCATACTCAAACCAAATCATCGTGTTTCTCTATTGTAAAGTGCGAATAATAAATAAATGCAATGTTTGTGTGAATGCGAGTAAAATATTTTAATAGGTCAAGTTCCGGTAAATAAAAATTAACGAGTACGTTTATCTCGTCACAAGCAAACTTTACGTAAACCTAAGCAAAAAGGTGCTGGTTTGAAAAAAAGAAAACGAATTTTAATTCAAACTGGTGAATCGCTATTACTTTTATTACCTACACCTCTTATTACAGAAGTGCTAAGCAGTTTATTTAAAATAACTAATTTATTCGTTAATATGGAGCATGCGAAAAATACGGTTCATATATCAACGGAAATATTGCAGTGGCTTCGGCAAAGTTCTTATAATAACGATACTGATAACTACAGAACATGATAGAGATATGAAGAAAGTTGTGGGTTCTGTAATATTATCTGATCAAGAGAAATGGTCATTGTACCAGGAAACTTTTCAAAGACACTAACACTTTAAGAATCAATTACGCGAACCTATTGCCATTCCAATTACTGTTTTAAAAAATGATAACAAACAACAACAAAAGCAGCTTCAAAAACAGTATAATAAAAACGATATTTTCAGTATGTTGCCGAAAAAATATAATAATGCAGCGCGATTGCTTCAAAGAGTGAAAGTTGTCGGAACTGGTATAACATGAGACGATAAAGAGATAGTTCAAATAAACGGTACAGCTATCCCAGATTCAAATATTACAAATTTGATAGTTGATATCATGCGGTCTAGAAAAAATATTAATTCGACAAGGTGGTCCACCTTCCCAAATGCATTAAAGAAATTTAATGTTCCCGGTGAATTAATTGGCAATCCAAAATTAAAAACTTGTTACCTTTACTGGATGCTTATTAAATAAACCTTTACGAAAAAATTTTCCAAGATATAAGTATAAAGTATCAAATATACACGATCTATACCAGGCAGACCTGAATTATTTGAGAAGTCTTAGTAAACATAATGACGGAATGAATCATATCTTAGCCATAATTGATGTTTTTAGTCGTTATGCTTGGACGGTAGCAATACCTGATAAAAAACCAGCCACTTTAATCAAAGCATTTTAGAAAATATTTGACGAAAGCACTCGCAAACCGCAATACATACAGACGGATAAATGTTCTGAATTTATATCGAAATCGTTGAGAAATTTCTTTCGTCCAAACGGTGTAGGATATTAGGTCACACAAAATCTTGATGTGAAAGCATGCCATGTTGAAGAGTTGAATAGAACTTTAAAGACAAGAATGTATCGTAATTTCATGCACAATAATACGTACCGTCATGTTGACATGTTAGCTGGTCTTACTATGGCATACAATAACACAAAGCATTCGGCAATAAAAATGGCGACGAAAGATGTAAATGATGAAAATAAATTACAAATATATTACTCAGTATGGAACTGATATATATTTATATATATATATATATATATATATATATATATATATATATATATACATTATTGTCTATAAAAATTAAAACTCCATCAATAATACTATATTTACATTAGATATTTCTTAAAATTAATTTAGAAAAAAAAACAATGAGCTTATATTTGTATTAGCAAACTAAACTATCAGTTTTGATCTCTGCTCATATCACAATTAATTTTTCAAAAATATTATTTTTTATGAATTATGCTACATAGCTAAAAATACAGCTGAGGTACTAACAACTGATTATTATTAAGATAGGTATTGATAAGATTTTATTTATTTCTTAAAATATTGTTTTATATATATTTATTTATTTAACGTTTATCACATGTGCACAAACGAGTTTTCGCTTTTCAACGTTATAATCGTGTTTCTGTAGATCCGCTAAACGATAAATATGTAACGTGCTTTCTCGACGTCGTTTAAATTAAACACACAGATTATTTAGGTAGATTCTTTATTCCATAGGAATACATTTATAGCTTGCATACACACTTAATTGTATACCATGCTTGACTGACTGTCGTCCTCGTCTACCGTCTTCCCTCCTTGCAGTCTATATTATAGTAGAGAAATAACGCGTACGTCATAGTACAGATGAACGCTACACTGCCCTGTCCTTAAATCTTACTTCCTCCTGGAAGTTTCCAAGAGACGTAACCGCGCTAGATCTCGAGCTTCGCGGCGTGGCAACACTCGTCGAGGGTACGCCCCCCGGAGATCGTTTGGACTGCATTCCCCGGACACACTTGTCTCGTCACTCTGCATCAACGGAGATGGCACACCACTCTGCACATCCTGCTTTGTTTTGGCTTGCTGCTCAGACGCATCTTTGTCCGGTGGGCTCTCTAAGTTCTTACTTAAACTTAGGGGTTCAACCGCACCCCGTGCTTCTTCTCTGTGCTGTCCTGGCTCTTGCGTCTCGGTTTCCGGTGGCTCTCTAGCGGTTTTCTCAGTCCTGGAATCTTCACGATCGTCCGGTTTCTTGCTCGAATCTGATATCTCGTTTGAATCGAGAACGTCGGACGATGATGGGTTACTGTCAGAGGAGTCTGGCGAATAAGGTTCTTCCTCCGTGTCTAGTTCGGTCACTGGTGTTCCGCATTCTCGGTCGGAAGGGTTATCGGCAACACGAATTAAACTAGGACCAGGGTTCGAAAGAAACGCTTTTGGATGTAGCCTCCACTCTGCTCGTGTCCTCTCAGTGGTGATCTGTCTTGGCATCGATTGCAAGGGTTCCCACCGGTAGATTCGTATCGTTACAGTTGAATCCTGGAACACTTCGGTAATGATATTCTTCACGCGCCGTTCGTCCAACAGATCACGTCCACAACCTATCATGGGCATGGCTATCTTACATATTCCAAAACATCACATTTTTTCCTTCAGAGCGTAGAGGCTACGTTTCAAGGTTGCATAGTCGGGCTTATGGTGACTCTTCCTTTTTGTCACTAAATAAAACACGAAACGCCCTTCTGACTGCAGAAAGGCTACTCCTCCAGAGCGCACTCTCTGGTTTCGTAAATGAAGTACTCGGCCGAAACGTCTACGAAAATCGACTGCGATTCCCGCACTCATGGTGAAGTCCTCTGTAACACAATGCGCTACGGCATACTCCTTCGGCGAATTAAACAGGTTGTCGTAACTCTCCTCCAATACAAAGGTTCCACTCGTAATTTTAGGTATTATCTCTTTCTCTGGAAACTTTGTGGTTGCTTCTTTACGGGGTCGTCCAGGTAGTCGGTTCGCCCGTTCTTCTCGTCTCGCCTGCTCGGGGCTTGGCACCTCTGCACATGGTTTCAGGCGATCCTGGTGTACCACGAGTCGTTTGTGCTTTAGGGCACAATGCTGAACACGGAAGGTGCCCATGCCCATGGACTTCAGAATCCGATATGGGCCGGTCCAGGGCCGGTGTAGTTTGGGGGTCTCGCCGACGCGCGGCGTATTTTGATGCAGCCAGACCGTGTCCCCCACCTGATACATGGTCGGCCGTGCCGTACGGTCATAGCTAGCTTTCTGTCGCTGGTGAGACGCTTGTAGGTGTACCCGGGCGGCTACGTGATCTTCGTCGAGCGAGGTCCGCAAGCGTCTGATGTACTCTTGATTTGACTGAAAGGAAGTGCTCGGCGGCAGCCCGTATTGTGCGTCCACCGGCAACCTTATTTCGCGTCCAAACATTAGCGCGAATGGAGTGTATTTTGTAATTTCATGAGTACTTGCCCGATAAGCCATCATCACGTGTGGCAATTCCACGTCCCAGGTCTTCTGACGGTCTCCAGCCCAGTGACTTAACATGCTCAGTAGCGTGCGATTAAACCATTCGACCATCCCATCAGATTGAAGTCGGAACGGGGATGTACGTGTTTTGTCGATATCGAATACTCGGCACATCTCCTGGAAGAGCTGAGATTCAAATTGCCTGCCTTGATCGGAGTGTACAGTCTCGGGGGCACCAAACCGGCACACGAACTCATCCACGAACACTCGCGCTACAGTCTCCGCCGTTTGGTCCGGCATTGCGTACGCTTCAGTCCATTTGGTAAAATAGTCTCCTATTGCTAAGACATACTTATTTCCCCGCGTCGTGGTTGGTAACGGACCCAAAATATCCATCGCCACTCTCTCCAGTGGGCGTGTAGAGATATGCGTTTGCAATGGTGCTTTAAGAGCAAGGGCCGGTGACTTACGGCGATTACAGTCCTCACAGTTCCGGCACCATTCCGCCACGTCGCGTTGCATATTAGGCCAGTAGTATCGGTCACGTAATTTCGATACTGTTCGGTTAATACCTAAATGCGCTCCAGCTGCGGCATTCCCGTGGTATACGCGCACGATTTCAGTCACTAATGCCGCAGGTACTACCACCCGTCGTTCGCACTCGCCACTTGTACGGTCTACTAAACACAACACTCCTTCTGCAGTTAACTCAGGGTTCAACGCCTGTAACTTTTGAGATGCCTTTGGTAAGGTTCTCGACTCTGTCAATTCACCACGCAAAAACCGAATCACAGGTCCACAACACTGGTCTGGCAATTGTCTTGCAGCCATTCCCGACGGTTCTTCATCGATCTTCTCGATGCTCGGTAGTGCGGTTTCCTTGGTTGTCTCCACGTCACCGTCGACCAGCTGGCATGTCCTAGCGACTGGGGTAGATATATTAGCGGCATCAACGTCATCCATACCACACTGTGGACACGGCTTTCTGGACAGTCCGTCGGCGTTCCCATGCCGTTGGCCAGGTCTATGTATAACATTCATGTCGTATTCAGACAAGATTTCCAGCCACCGGGCAACCTGGCCTTCCGGTTCTCGAAACCCCCTCATCCAACGTAGACAATTATGGTCAGTCCGTGCCGTAAAATGCCCCCCTAGCAAGTATCCTTTAAACTGTCGACACACGGTCACTAGGGCTAATAATTCACGACGTGTGACGCAATATCGTTGTTCGACTTTGGTCAGGGCGCAGCTAAAGTACGCAATTACTCTTTCCTGGCCATCTTGCATTTGACTTAGTACGCCACCTATTCCCGTACCGCTGGCGTCTGCGTCAATAATAAATGGTTCGTGGAGTCTAGGATACGCCAGGATTGGCGCACACATTAAGGATGCGGAATGCTGTCTCGCGTTCCTCGCTCCAAGCATAGTTCGCGCCCTTATTCAACAAGCAATGAAGTGGGTCTGCAACGGTCGCAAATCCCTTGATAAATCGGCGATAATACGATGCGAGCCCCAAGAAGGCTCGGAGTTCCGTAAAAGTGGCAGGGGTTGGCCAGTCGCGGACAGCACGTACCTTAATGGGGTCAGTAGCGATACCTTGATGACTCACGACGTGGCCCAGAAATTCCACTTCTCGATGGAATAAGCGGCATTTTCGGGGGTTAACTTTCAGTCCAGCAGCTTGCAACCGTTCCAGTACTGCAGCCAATCGCTCCAAATGTTCGTTGAATGTACTGCCGAAAACAATTACATCGTCCAGGTATACCAGCGCGCTTTCCCAATGAAGCCCGTCCAAGACTACGTCCATTAGACGCTGAAAAGTGGCCGGTCCATTACATACCCCAAATGGGAGGACGTTAAATTCATAGAGTCCGCTCCCTATGGAAAAGGCTGTCTTCGGCCGGTCGGCAGGAGCTACCTCACACTGCCAGTAGCCTGATTGGAGATCTAAGGCGCTAAACAACGTGGACCCGGCTAACGCTTCAAGAACCGCATCTATACGTGGTAGCGGATAGCTGTCCTTGATAGTCGCCTCGTTTAATTTATGGAAGTCCACGCAAAATCTCATGGTCCCGTCTTTCTTTCGTACCAAAACGACCGGTGAACACCAGGGCGACGAAGAGGGACGAATAACTCCCGTCTCCACCATTTTGTCTATTTCATCTTGGGCCTCTTGTCTTCGTCCCCAGGGCAGTCGTCTCGGTGCTTGGCGTATTGCTCTAGCTATCCCCGTTTCGATACGATGGTTAAAAGCGCTTGCTTTACCCAGATCTGTTTTCCCTGTTGAGATCGTAGCTTCGTATTGGTCGATACGCTGCTTCGCTCGCCGTAACTCGGCGGGCGTTAAATGTCGAGCAGCCTCCGTCCAATCAAAGCTCTTGGACGGTACCTTAGACACAATTGGGCTCGATGCGTTTACGATGGAACATGCGGTAGCATTGCCTAGGTTAACGTCTTTTCTCAGGGTAACCGGAACAGTCGTGGGATTTCGTATCAACACCGCGCCTTGCATACCTGAGACTATCGAACGTCCCAGCATACATCCGTACTTCTCCCAGCATTGCAAAGCTGGTTCAATCACTAGCGGCGTATTCGTGATTTCTCCTTTAATGCGAACTTTCCCGATTACCTCCGACCGTCCTGGTATCACGATTGTTTCGCACAAGACTGCTACCACGGGTATCGCCGAACACTCGTCCACTTGCTCCCCACCCACCACGATACAGTGTTCTGAAGGATTCACCTGACACTTGTGTTTTCGAATAAAATTGCATCCGAGAACACATTCGTCCATTAAGTTTTTACAGACACTCACTTCTACACTAGCCGTTAATGTACCTATTTTTACTCTAACATTTCCTAGTCCTAAGACCTCTAACTGATCTTTGTTAGCCTGCATTACCCGTGTTCGTGAAGGTCTCAGTTGATTATTTCCGACGCGTTCCCACAAGTCCAACCGAATAAATTAACACGACGCACCTGTGTCGATAAGGAAGCTATTCTTATAATTGTTTAATTCACCTTGCACTAGCACAACCGGTGCGTCTTCATCCTCTGGTCCCGTGCTGTTGTGTACTCCCACTCCGGGACGTCGGGGCGTACACTTTAGTTTTCCGCTCGTGGGGTGGGACAATCTGGCTGCAGGGGTCCTCGACCATCACAGTTGTAACATCGGCTTTCAGGCCCCTCCGTTGTCTCCGCAAGTCGTTCCATGCTTCGATGGGCACTGTTAGGACTTCTGTTTTTCCTTGGCGGCTTGGGTGATCTAGTACGTCGTGGCGCCACTACCTGGAGGTCGTCTTCATAGTGTACTCGGCGTTCCTTAGCCATAAGTTGGACCGCCATGGTCAGCTTGGCCACTTCTTCCCTAAGTTCTTTTATGTCAGTATTTACCTCAGATCTCGACATACATATTTGCGTCGTGGGGCTCTTTACGGTTTCTTCAACGGCCCTGGGCAGTGGTGGCAACCCCAACGGTCCAGTCGCCGCTTGTTTGATCTCGTCCAGCGTCTTGCGAACTTTCAAGGCTGCACGTGTGGCTTGCACGGCGTCATGCAACGTCGCTGGGTTCTGTCTCGCTGCCTCCTCAGCTACCCTCTCGTCCAGACCCCGAAAAAACTGCTTAAGCAGTAACTTCTCTTTAGTTACTTCGTTATGATCTGGGAAACTTAAATTTCCTAGGGCGCGCAGTGCCGCTGCAAATGTTGCGCTGGTTTCGCCAGGCAGCTGTTTCCTTGCCCATAAACGTGTCTCTTGGATCGAACGCGAGTGCAGCACATTTTTCATCCCAGTCTGATTGGGTTCCTGCTGGCAGCCCGTTAAATGTTTGCCGAGCAGAGCCTTCTAAAAATAGAGGGAGTGCCGTTTACTTTTTAGGGTTGTCCCATTCCTTTAGTAATGCGTAACCCTCAAATTCCTGGATCCATTCCTCCCAGTTCCCTAATTTAAATCGCTGACAATATACGCCCGACACTGATGTTGCCATTTTATTTTTATTTTATTTATCTCGCTAACGTAGTTGCCCGCACTCTATTGTCCGCAGTTCTATTCACGCGCTATGCAGTGTATCCACAGTACACGTTTGCTGATAACGCAGTTGCCCGCACTCTATTGTTCGCGCTAACCGTGACCTTCAACGTAATTTCGCGAACTGTTTTACACATGTACACAGAACTTTTGCACCTATAAACTCTCTATTCACTAACTTAGCAATAATCCCACCGCTATCACCAATGTAACGTGCTTTCTCGACGTCGTTTATATTAGACACACAGATTATTTAGGTAGATTCTTTATTCTATAGGAATACATTTATAGCTTGCATACACACATGCTTGACTGACTGTCGTCCTCGTCTACCGTCTTCCCCCCTTGCAGTCTATATTAAAATCAGTAGATAATTATTTTTGAAAGTTAAAATTGTGTTGCTTCGCCGGGAATCGAACCCAGGTCTCCCGCTTGCCGCACGGTTGCCTTGACCACTAGGCTACGAAGCCACTATGCGAAGCCACTCAATTTTAACCTACAAATTCATTATTTTTTTTGTATTCAATTCTCAATGTTATTACTCTTGTCATCAAGCCAGGCGGTGAAGCCATAGACTTAATAACGCGAGACGGTTAGGCCATACATGAGTAATGACGAATTGAATACCACTCGTACACAAGGGTGTGTAACCAACGAAATAAAGACAGGTGAACTGTTCTGTGAAATCACAACTTTAGGAAATAATTTGTAGATAATTATTTTACAAAAAGTTAAAATTGTGTTGCTTCGCCGGGAATCGAACCCAGGTCTCCCGCTTGCCATTCATTTCATTTTCAATAATCTTTATTATTTTAATTTTAGTTACATTATATTTAAAATAATAATGTTTGGGCAACATGGTTGGTTTTGTCAGAGCTCCTACTCACAGGGGGAGTGTATATCTGTGTTTGTGTGTTATTGCGTTGTGTGCTTTAATACGTAGTGTTATTGTTTTCTGTTACAAGTTATGTTTTCTTTTACGATGTGTTAGGATTCTATTTATGGGAAAGGGGGGACAAAAACCCATTTAACTTCACATGAAGTTTTTGTTAAAACTTAAAACTAGCCTAACTAAATTAAAAATTAACATTTACATTGGTGATAGATGTACATTTGTTGTGCATGAGATATGTTTTGTTTTGTGTAGTGTTGTGTCGCGTTGTGTGGGTGTCAGGTGTTCTGCTCATGGAACACCTCTTGGAATATGGGTAGGTTTTGGTAGGGTAACTTGTGTATGAGTTTACGTGTGGTGTTGTTGTCGCGTATACGTGTGATGTTTTTTATAAGTTTGTTTGAGTTGAGTAGTGTGTTTTTATAAAATTTCTGTGTTATGTCTTGAATGTATTCTCTCATGTATGGTATGTTGGTGTCTTCGTGAAGTTGTGTAGTGCGGGTGTACCTTCCAGAGCTGGTCGCCATTCGTAAGCATTTATTTTGGAGGCATTGCAATTGTAGTATGGTGGTGTTCGCTGCGTTACACCAAACCGGGGCTGCGTACATGATAATGGGACGGATGATGGCTGAGTAAATGAGGATTTTGTTTTTTGTGGATAGGGAACTGTTCTTAACTAGGAGAGGGTAGAGGTTGCTGATGACGGCGCGTGCTTTGTGTGATACATGTGTGTTGTGTGGGCCGTGTCTTAGTGTTCTGTGTAGCTGTATTCCTAGGTATTTAACTGTGATTGTGGGTGTGATTTTTTGATTGTGTATTACAAGTGGTGTGACTATTCTGTTGTTTGTGAAATTACGTGTGAAGACTATGGTTTCGGATTGTTGGCGTTTATGTTTATTTTCCATTTTTCCCAGTATTTTTCTAGAATGTTTATGTGTATTTGTATTTGTTTAGTGGCTACTTGGGCGTTGAATGAGTGTGCGTATATTGCGGTGTCGTCGGCGTATTGTGCTGTGTGTGTATTTGGGAACGTAGGGATGTCGCTAATGAAGCGGTTGAACAATTTGGGGCCAAGGGCGCTGCCTTGTGGGATTCTTGCTACAATAGGTTCAGGGTTAGATAGGGAGTTGTTAATTTTGGTGCGAAAGGATCGGTTTGTGAGGTATGAGTATAAAAGTTTGGTTAAAGTGGGAGGGAATCGGAAGAATATAAGTTTGGCCATGAGCCCTACTGTCCAGACCGTGTCGAAGGCTATTTCAATGTCCAGTAGGGTCATGACCGTTACTTTGTTTTGGTTGAATTGGGTCGCGATATCGGTTGCAATCCTGCACACCTGATGCACCGTGCAATGTCTGGCTCGGAAGCCAAACTGGTGATCAGGGGTGAGTTTTTGTCCTGTGTCGATATCGTCGACCCGGGAGAGGATGATTTTCTCAGTTAGTTTGGATAGGGTATTTAGTAGGCTAATGGGGCGATAACTGATAGGGAGATGGGGGCTTTTTCTTGGTTTGAGGATTGGATGGACTGTAGCAGTTTTCCAGGCAGCTGGGAAGTGGTGAAGTTTTATTATTGAGTTTATGATGTAATGGAGTTGGACGATGGATTTTTTGGATAGGTTTTTAACTATGAGGTTATCAATTAGGTCTGGGCCGGGAGCTTTGCGATTGGGTAATGTTTTGATTATTTTGGCTAATTCGGATGGGGTTGTAAGGAGTCTGGCCAGCATTTTGGTGTCTGTGTAATGCGGGGTGTTTAAATAGTGTAGTGTATCTTGTATTATTTTATTTTGTGTAGGTGAGTTTGGGGTGTGTGTTACGTGTATTTGTTCAAACGTGTTAGCAATCATTTCTGCTTTGTCTTCGTCACTTGTAGCTGTTAATTTATTTTGTGTAAGGGTTGGGATTCTTGTGTGTGGTTTTTTAAGTGTTTTTGTCAGTCGCCAGAGGGAGTTGTCATTAGGGTTGAGGGCGGAGAGTTTTAGGGACCATGTATTGTTTTTGTGTTCTTTTATTTGTGTTTTGATTTGTGTATTTAAGTGTTTAAGCTGTGTTCTGTGTGTGGGTAGGTGTGTCCTCTGCCATAATCTTCTGGTGTGATTGCGTTGTTTAATTAGCTGTGTTATAAGTGGTGGAAAGTTGAGTTTTTGTGGGTTTATTTTGATTTTGTGTGTGTGTTTTTGTTTGGCTGTTTGTATAGCGTTTGTGAAGTGTTCTATTTGTGCATCGATGTCTTGTGTTGTGTGTATTTGATTGTTGATGGGGATGATCGTGTCAAGTGTTTTGCGGAAGTGGCCAAAAATCAGCCAATGACAATATCATAACAAAAATTGGTAAATCTATGTATTTTAGGGCTCTAAAGTCGAATCTGCAATCGGAATTTCAATATTAAAAATGGCTAATTCAAAATGGCGGTTTATTTTTTGATGAAAATTAATGGTTCCAAATACAAAACTCACGTTTATATTTCTGTCTCTAGAACTAAATCTGCCATTATAAATTAAAAATTCAAAATGGCGGATATAAAATGATGGTTTTTGTGGATCTAAAAGTTCGTAGGTTTCAAAACTATCGTAAATATTTTAAGTCACTAGATTCGAATCTGCCATCATAGTTTCATATTTCAAAATGGCGAATTCAAAATGACGCGTCATTTACATATATATGTATATATATATATATATATATATATATATATATATATATATATATATATATATATTTATGCCATACATCGCAACGTAGAGTAGGGTGAATTGGAAAGCTAGCGTTATTTATTTAACATAATATTTGCATAATTTGGTTTTCTTTGTAAGTATAACAAAATCATAGATTAGGACACTCCTTCAATAGTAGTTGGGATAGACATATGAAAACTAGGGAAAGCCCGAAATCGGGACCCGATCGATCCTATCTTTCAAACTAGCTACTTGGTGGTATCCAACACTCCATTCTCTTGGTAGATACGCCGCTTTAAATATTCTCGATTCACTCTACTACCCTTCCGTCCATTTAAAACTCATTGCTCAGCGCTGCATTTGGATTTCGCGATGTAAGTGGTGGTTCTGCTATATTTCAGACGCGGATTTCAGTTAGCGCGATCTGCTCTAGTGTCACTATCCTTATTTCCATCCGTTTAGGACTCACTGCACTGCACCGCATTCGGATTGCGCGATGTTTGAAGTGGTTTTGCTAGATTTCGGACGCAGCTTTCAGTAAAGGCGATCTGGTCTAGTGTCACTTTTCTTATTACCATCCGTTTAGAATTTACTGCACTGCGCCGCATTCGAATTGCACGAACTATGTGGTGGTTCTGCTAGATTTCAGAGGCGGCTTTAAGTTAGCACGACCAGAGTTAGTTGTCATTGGGGTTGAGGGCGGAAAGTTTAAGGGACCATGTGTTATTTTTGTGTGTTTTTATTTGAGTTTTAATTTGTGAGTTTAGTGTGTTGAGGTGTATTCTGTATAGGGTGTGCGTGTCATAGTCTTCTGGTATGATTTCGTTGTTTAATTATTTGTGGAATGCGGGGTGGAAAGTTAAGATTGTGTGGGTTCACTTTAATTTTGGTTGTGTGTTTCCGTTTTGCTATGTGTATAGTGTTTGTAAAATGTTCTATTTGTGTATCGATGTCGTGTGTATTTGTTTGTTGATGGAGATGATCGTGTCAAGTGTTTCGCGGAAGTGCGCCCAATGTGTGTGTTTGTATGATGTGATTGTTTTAGTGGTGTTTTCTATGTGGTGGTTGGTTAGTTGGAATATGACTGGGTTGTGATCGGAGCTGAGTAGTGGTAGTGATACGGGCTGTGTGATGTTATGAACATTTTTATTGATGATGAGATCGATGGTGGACGGCGTACTTCCGTTTTCGGAGTAGTTTGTGGGTGTGTTTGGGTGCGATATGATTGCGACGTGTGAATTAATGTATGCGTTGAGTGTGCGGCCGTTAGTGTTTGTGGTGTTGCAGTCCCAGTTTAGATGTCTCGCGTTAAAGTCACCCACGAGTAATGTTTTGTTTTTGTGTAAATGTGTGGAAAGGTCTGTTTGTGTGAAGTTGTTTAATGGTCTGTTGTAAGCAGTGTAAATTACTGTGTTGTCTGCAAGTGTTATATTCAGTGTTTCTAGTGTAGTGTGTGGGTTTGCTGTGAGAGTGTGTGGTATGTTGTTTTTAACTAATATTGCAACGCCCCCGCAGGGGATCGGGCCCTGCTGTGGTCGATCAGCTCTGTAGGTTGTGTATCTGTGTGTGTTAAACTTGTGTGTTTGGTTAAGTTTAGTTTCGTAAAGTAAACAAATGTGTATGTTGTGTGTTTGGAGAAAATGTGTAAGTTCACCTACCTTACCCATAATTCCGTTGGCGTTACATGTACAGATGTTTAGTGTTGTTTTGTGTTTAAATGTTGTATGTGTGCACATTTTTGGTGAATGACAAGAATGTTGTGAAATGTTCTTTTTTATTTGTGGCCTTGCTGAGGGCGATGTTTAATGCTTTTACAGCTCGCAGCATGTTGGAGATGTTGATGGTGGCGTTTAGTTTCTCCATTTCGGTAAATAGTTCGGTAATGTCGTCTAAGTCATTGGAGGGTTCTTGGGGTTGGTTTTGAGTTTGTGTAGGTTGGGGTTGGGTTCGCTTTGGGGTTGGCAGGGGAGGGAAATCTTGAGTATTGGGAATTAGGAGTGTTTTGTGTCTGGGGGGTCGCGGGGGTTGTTGTTGTGGCTGGGGTAGTTTGTGGCTGGAGGAACGGGATTGCCAGTGGTTCTTGGAAGGGAGGAGGGCGTCCGTGTATTTGGGTTAGGGTTGAAGGGTATTATTGTTTTGGGGGATTTGTTTCAGTTTTTGTAGGTATGTAGGGCACTCTACATAGTTTGCTGGATGCGGCCCTGCACAGTTAGCGCACGTAGCTGGTGTGTCTGGCGTCTTTGTGCAGGTTTGCGTTAGGTGGCTCTGTGCGCACTTGAGGCACCGCGGTCGTAGGTGGCAGTTTGCAGTGGCGTGCCCCCATTGTTGACATCGGTGGCACTGGATGATCACCTTTTTATTCAGGTGTCTCTCCAACAGAACCTTTGTGTGGAAGATGTATTTTGTGTTTGAGTGTCCGTTGAGTTGGTTTAGTGTGTGCTTGTTTGTTGTCGTTATTAGGAATAGGGGACGCCGGGTGTTCCGCATTCGGAAAACTTTTTCCACCTCGACCGCGGCTTTTTGGAGCTCGGTGTGTAGTTCTGCTGGTCCAGGCCCTTCAGTACAAATGCGTGTGTTTTGGTTCGTCTGTTTGTATATGTGTAGTAAAGGAAGTCTTTGTCTGTGTTGATGTCGGTGATGAAGTTTTGTCGTTCCGTTTCGTTGTGTATGTAGATGTTGGTGTTATTGTTAGTGTATTTTATGAGGTAGCCCTTATGGGCGAAGTTTTTTATGCATGATGTAAGTCTGTCTGTGGTTGTGGGTACGCCAGGGATGATTATGGTTGGGGAGAGTCGCGTTTTGCGGATTTCATTAGATGGAGGGTCGTGTTCATCTTCTGTGTCTTCGTTGTTTGTGTCGTCGTTGTCGGTGAGTGGCTGGTACTTGTTTCTTGTTTGTGTGGCAGTGGGTTTCGCGGTTCTTCTAGGAATTTTGAAGTTCCTGTCCTCGGCTGGGGCGTCTTCTCTTGGGCGGATTTGCGCTCTGGGTGGCCTTATTTTGGGGGTGCCCTGTCCACTAGTGGTAGGTATTGGTGGGTCCGGTTCTGCACTGCGGTGCGGATTGGGAGGTTCGTCCTCCATTGGGACGATTGTCTCCTCACATGAATCTAGATCCAAGTGAGGGAACGGTTCCTGATTAGAAAAGTCAAAAATCCCCGGGAGACTCTCAAGGGATGATGTTGGGGTTGGAGAGTCGATGATTGTTCTCAACGCGTTATTGCGCCTTGGCGTAGAGGCCAATTTTGTTTAAATTTCACTAGAACGTAAGAAAAATATTGTTTAAAACAATATAGAACGATAATAAACTTGTTTAAAACAAATTAATAGTTCGGTTGTTAACTTCACACTCTGCTTGATAAAAACGTCCGCTGGGTCTTAAGTTAAGACTTCGACTGAGTTAAGACATCGACCCCGCGTGCCGGGCGGTTGCCTTGACCACTATCCTACGAAGCCACTATGCGAAGCCACTCAATTTTAACTTACAAATTCATTATTATTTTTGTATTCAATTCTCAATGTTATTACTCTTGTCATCAAGCCAGGCGGTGAAGCCATAGACGTAATAAACAGTTCACCTGTCGTTGCACTGGCGCACATCCGGCAAACTCCACAGACTGCCCAGTGTACAAACAAAAAATCAACGCACTTGACACGCAACAAAATCAGCGAAGAAACAACACCAACCCACAAATAAACAAACAAACACTTAAATACATTCCAGCTCCCGCCCCCAAATTCAACATATGGAAAAAACCCCTCTTGCCAAACCCTCTTCCATCTACCAGTAACGCCAATATGAACTTCCCACCCCTACCTAAGCAACACCACCTTAACTTCCACTACTACCAAAACACCCCCCCCATGAGCCCAATCCCCCTGAGCTCAATCCCCACGTTAATCAAAATACAAACTCAACAAATAGTCTTTTCGAAGAATTAAAGAATCTTAATCAAAAAATTAAACTGCAAAATATAATACAAGCCATGAGGGACCTCAATCAACGTCTTGCATCACACCGGAACAAATATTCACCACTTTCATTGAATTCGCATCCACCATCGACTCATACGACATCATCAACAACTGATAATGCAGACACACCAGCCAGCCAACACACAATCCTTCGCCATCTGCTCATGGAACGCGAATGGAATATTGGGTAAGACGGGGGAGCTTGCGCTCTTCATTCACAATCATAACATCGACATCATGCTACTCAACGAAACACACCTATCACCTCACCACACCCTCAAACTACGACAATTCATAGTACACAGACACGACCGACCGCAGCAAACGCGCAAACCCTCTGGAGGAGTTGCAGTGCTAATAAAACACACAGTCAACCACACACTCATGCACACACCCCACACCTCCCTCGAAACCATACACATTAAGCTCGCCAACAACACTTCCATCATCGCAGCATACAACAGACCCACAAACCACTTCACCGCCCAAGACATCTCCACACTCATGACACACAACAAAACCAAACTAGTCGGCGACCTAAACGCTAACCACACTAACTGGGGCTGCCACCGAAACAACACCAACGGAAACACACTCTCCAGATACATACTCACACGTCGCCATCATTCATCACACTGACATCCCCACACACTAAACTGAAAACTCTACTACTCCCACATACATAGACATAATCATAAACAAAAACGTCCCTAACATCTCCCACCCAGAATCCCTCCCGAACCTAACCCCAGACCACAATCCAATCATCTTTCAACTACATAACATACACACAAAAAAATACACAAGACAAATAACATCCTTCAAACACACTGACTGGACCTCCTTCAGAAAAACACTTGACTCAACAATCACCATTAACAACAACATAAATAACACTCAACAACTTGAACAGGAAATACACTCATTTACACGCACTATACTGAAAACAAAACAGAAACACACACAACTAATCACTATCAAACCACACCTCGACCCCATCACATACCGCAACCACGTCCGTAGACAATGGCAGAGAACCCAACTCACTACACACAGACTCGAACTAAACAAGTTAAACAACAAAATCAAAACAGAAATCAAAAGACATAGAAACGAGACCTGGACCACCAAGCTCGCATCAATCAACCCTTTCGACAACTCATTATGGAAACTTACCCGAAACCTCAAGAAACCTTTTAAATCTATCCCCACCCTCATTATCAACAACATAGAATCAATTACCGTTAGACAAAAAGCACAAACACTCGCATACACATTCGAACAAATACATATATCCAACACCCCCGACACACCAGACTAGACAGACATCATACAATCTACACAATCATACCTAAACACTAAACACCCCTATAACAAACATCAGATGTACAAATTCCTTACCACTCCTACCGAACTATTAAAAATAATCAGAACCCTTCCCAATCGCAAGTCACCCGGTCCTGACTCCATCGAAAACATCATCCTCAAGAACCTCTCCCGAAAAGCTATCGTCCAACTGCACTACCTGGTTAACGCCATCCTTATCCTCCATCACTTCCCTTCCTCTTGGAAGATAGCCACGGTTCATCCCATCCCTAAACCCAATAAAAACCACGCAACACCCACCAGCTACCGCCCCATCAGCCTACTTAGTACCCTTTCCAAACTAGCTGAGAAAATCATCCTTTCCCGCCTCGAAGTCATAGACAAAAAGAAAAAATCACACCTGACTTTCAGTTCGGCTTCAGAACCAAACCCAATACTGTTCAGCAGGTGTGCAGAATTGCGACAGATATAGCCATTAATTTCAACAAAGATAATGTGACTGCTATGACCCTGTTAGACATAGAAAAAGCATTCGATGAAGTATGGATAATAGGGTTAATCCACAAATTAATCAAACATAACCTACCTCCATTCCTAATCAAACTTTTACACTCCTACCTCACTAACAGATCCTTTAGAGTCAAAATCAATTACACCCTCTCCGATCCCAGACCAATCGTGGCTGGAATACCGCAAGGGAGTGTACTTGGCCCCAAACTCTTCAACCTTTACCTCTGCGATTTCCCAACTTTCTCTAAAACTCGCACCGCATTATATGCTGACGATACCGCCATCTATGCGCACAGCCATAACGCACAGGTGGCTATCAAACAGCTACAGATCCACATCAATATCCTGCATCAATACTGGGACAAATGGAAAATAACTATAAACGCCGACAAGACCGAAGCCATTGTCTTCACACGGAAATACACTAATCTCAAAATACACACGCCTTTAGTCATTCACAAGCACAAAATCACCACCATAAAACATGTTAAATACCTCGGTTTCCATCTCACACCTCGACTCAATCATGCACACTACATTCAACAACTTATCCTAAAAACTCAAATATCCCTCCGCAATATATACTGCCTTCTAACCAAAAACAGCCCATTATCCTTTAAAACCAAACTTCTCCTTTACAAATCCCTCCTACGACCAATCCTTACCTACGCAGCTCCAGCCTGGTGTGGCGCCCCATACACTACTATCCTGCCACTCCAAAGGCTTCAAAATAAATGCTTACGCCTTGCCGCACAGACTTCAAGATACATTCGCATCACAGACCTTCACCTACTGACCAACATGCCTTACATCAATGACTACATCACTCAACAAGCACAAAAATTTTACACACAAACTACTACCAACCCCAATCCACTCATTCAAAACATCACCCTCATCAAAGCACACAACGTTCCCTTCAGGACAAAGCACAAGCTCCCCTACGAATTACTTCCAGTATACCATGAGCGCCCCCCAGAGCAAATCACCTAACAAAAGCACACCAATCATACCTCATCTCATACCCACACACTAAACACACAAACCCTACATAAACACAACCAGCTATTAAAAAATGCAACATATGCCACATGCAAGCCCCTCATGCATATACAACCACCACCACACATAGAAAATCAGCCAACCAAACCAAACTACACTCAACATACAAAAACAACTACACAAAATTTTAAACATTTCATGCACAACTAACATTATTATACCATCCATCACCACAACCTAATTGTTTTTAATTAATTAAGAGTAGATTTAAGTTTTACAAAAAATGTTTTTTCATTTGTAAATAAATGGGTTTTTTATTTCTTCCTTTTCCCATATGTAATCCAAAACTCACAAAACAAAATCACAATTATTATAAAATTTACACTTTTCATACTATTGTTATTTCATACACATCTCATTGTTAAACTCCTTTGTGAGTAGGATCTCTGACAAAACCCGCCATGCGTTCCAAATAGATTAATTAATAAATCTGTAATAAAAATTAAAATAATAAAGAAATTTTGAAATGAAATGAAATGAAATGAATGCAACCGCCCGGCATGCGGGAGACCTGGGTTCCATTCCCGGCGAAGTAACACAATTTTAACTTTCAAAAATAATTATCTACTGATTATTTCCTAAAGTTGTGATTTCACAGAACAGTTCACCTGTCGTTATGTCTATATTATAGTAGAGAAATAACGCGTACGTCATAGTACAGATGAACGCTACAAATATTTAAATTAAATCCGAAATATTGTAGCCGGGTACACTACCACTATCCGTCTAAATAGTATTATTAATCATAATTTTTTTTTATTTTATTGTTCGATATATATAATTAACTTTAAAACCACACTAGACACTACCACTCTGATAGTAAAAAGTACCTATAAATACATATACTTTTTCAAAGAGCTGATAGATACTGCACAATGTCAAATGTGCAGTGGCGCGTACAGTACAAACATCTTATCATTGTCTAGTCCTATATAATTGTTAATTTGCTTTGTATCCATTATTATATATTAAATGATTTATACATAGTTATCATACATTATATTATTTTATATGAGCATTCCTTTGTTTAGTGCTATGAAACGTATGCAAACACAAATTAGTACGAACAGAACCATTGCTAATCACGTGCTATATATTCAAGGTCAAATAATCGAGACTTTCTTCGTCGAGACCAAGACGAGACTATAAATTTTTAGAACATATCGGGACGAGACGAGACCGGCGAATATCTCGTCGAGACTGGTCTCGGCGGCAACACTACGCTGGACGACCAAACGACATGTTATTTACAGTTCTACGAAATTTCACCCTAGTGGTGATATACCTTATGTACTCTCCTGACTTCTACAAGTTACTACACCGGCCGGACGGAACCAAGGCACGGTTATACTACAGGAAATAACAATGGTGTCATGCTGGACAATAACCGTAGCTCTTACATCTATAGTTCAACAAACCCGGCCGGGCCAAGCCAAGGCACAGATCTACTTCGGAAAGTAACAATTGTGTCAGGCTGGGAGATATCCGAAGGTCTGACATCTATAGTTCTACAAACCCGGCCGGACAATGCCAGGGTACGGATCTACTACGGGATATAACTACGGTGTCAAACTGGAAATAATCGAACCTCCGACATCTAAAGTTCTACAAACCCGGCCGGACGAAACCTAGGAGCGGTTCAACTACGGGTTATTTGCTTAACCAGTTGATTCTGCATTCGGACTCAGACTGCCTTGCTCTCTAGGGTTGATTGCTTTTATATGGTTTTCCCTACTCCTTAACTGCGCGTGCCTGTCCCGGCACAGCGCGCGCCATTTGCGCTTTTGTGCGCGGACAGCTGTTTGGTAACGTAGTGGGGAGCGCATGCACGCGCTTCGTTTCAACACAAACACATACTCACATACACACATACACGCATACACACATACACCGATACACACATATACACATAAACACATCTGCAGTCGGCTAGAGAAGTTCACCGAAGGAACCCGGGGTCTGTCAACTAGCCAATACGGGTTCCGGAAGGCAAGGTCCACAGTGGATGCCTTCAACGTCGTCGTGCACACCGCGCGCCAGGCTATCGCTGGCAGCCGGTGGAAGCATGGGGCCAAGAAGTATTGCGCTATCGTCACTCTGGACGTGAGGAACGCGTTCAACTCAGCGAACTGGGATCGCATCCTGTGCTCACTGAGGGAGATGGAGGTCCTGCAATACATCAGAAGAATAATCGTGAGCTATTTTAGTGACCGAACTCTGATGTACAACACAGACGTAGGACTCAAGACCCGCAACATCACGTGAGGCGTTCCACAGGTTTCAGTACTCGGCCCTCTGCTGTGGAACATAATGTACGATGGGGTACTCAAACTACCGCTACCCTCAGGGACCACGACTGTCGGCTTTGCAGACGACGTCACGGTAGTAGTAGTTGCCAAGCACTTGGAAGAAGTTACGCAGATGGCGAACGAGGCCGTCGGCAAAATCCGTGGATGGCTAGCGGCGAACGGCCTGCAACTGGCTGAGCACAAGACGGAGGCAGTCCTTGTAACCAGCAGAAAAACCAAGGAGACTTTTGCCCTGAGAGTCGGAGGATGCGAGATCCTCTCGCAGCCATCTCTACGCTACTTGGGGGTTCAAATCGATGCGAGACTCAATTTCAACGAGCACATGCAGATTGCGAGCACGAAGGCGGGAGCAGTCTGCAACACGCTCGCACGGATCATGCCAAATATTGGCGGCCCGAGGCAGGCGCGACGGAAACTTCTGTCGACCGTCGTCATCTCGGTGATGCTGTACGCATCCGCGATCTGGTCGACAGCCACGGTAGTACCATCATACGCGCGAGGCTTGATCTCGGTCTACCGTAGGAGTGCCCTGCGAGTGACCCGGGCATTCCGCACGGTGTCGTACGACGCCGTGTGCGTTATTGCTGACATGATGCCGATCCACCTGATGGCAGAGGAACGGGCGGTTATCTACAGGCGAAGGCACGATGATACGGCCACCGACCGAAGCACCAACGCCGCAGAAACCAGGACGATGATGACAGAGCAGTGGCAGCGACTCTGGGACGCTTCTGCCAAGGGGCGTTGGACCCATCGGCTCATCCCGGACATAACGGCTTGGACAACTAGGCAGCATGGTGAAGTGGACCACTACCTCACGCAGCTTCTGACGGGACATGGCGCCTTCAGAGCGTATCAACACCGTTTCAAGCTGGATGACGACGCGGCATGCCCCACCTGCCAGCCGACCCACGAAGACGTGGAGCATGTGTTCTTTCACTGCACGTGCTTCGAGGAGGAAAGGGAGGCTCTTCAGAGGAGCCTCCGACAGCAGCTGTCGCCGGAGACCATCGTCGGTGAGATGTTGGCCAGAGTGACTACGTGGGACGCGGTTCTAGCTTCGCGGCCGTAGTCATAAAAAAGCTCCGACAGACGGAGAAGCAGAGAGGCCTGCCCGCATGAAAGTGGGTTAGCAGCCATGGAGGGCGTGTAACAGCTAGTTTGCCCCCCGCGAAGTAATGCCTGACGGCGGTTCCGCGGGGTGGTGGGACGTTATGGGAGGTGTTTTTAGTGGGTAGAAATCCCACACACCGTTGAAGCACGGGCTTCGCGGCGTCTTTTGAAGATGTACACCTGCCCACGCAAAAAAAAACACACACATACACACATACACACATACACACATACACACATACACACATACACACATACACACATACACACATACACACATACACACATACACACATACACACATACACACATACACACATACACACATACACACATACACACATACACACATACACACATACACACATACACACATACACACATACACACATACACACATACACACATACACACATACACACATACAACCATACACACATACACACATACACACATACACACATACACACATACACACATACACACATACACACATACACACATACACACATACACACATACACACATACACACATACACACATACACACATACACACATACACACATACACACATACACACATACACACATACACACATACACACATACACACATACACACATACACACATACACACATATATACACACACACACCCAGACGCCAATTCTCAAATAGACATACTTGAATCAGTGACGGTCAAAAGGTATATTTCCGTTAAAATCTGCAGAACATATTTTTCAGGATTACAATACTTCGTAAAAGAAAGTAAAATACTATTAATCAACATTCAGGTTTTACCAGTTAATTATTTTGTTAATTAATTGAGCTTATAGTGCCCTTATACGACAATGGCTCAATAGCAGCTGTCACACATATTTTGCTATAACGATCACCAATCTATGCAGTACCACACACTGTTACATTTAGTTGAACTGTTCTTTTATGTAACCTTTACGCGGTTTACCTTCGATTTTTGCCTCATCTTGTGTCACCTACCTTACGGCTAACTTTTGCTATAATTAATTCCTGAAAATAAGTAATCTTGTATAACAATAATTGTTAGAATGAATTTTTTAGGTTGTACAACATTAGGGTAAATCGACCAGTAATAGAACAGTTTAGAAAATTCTCTACTTTTTAAGGTTAAAAAAAAATTTGGTTAATATATTTATATAATAATTGAAAATTTCTTAAATTTATGTGTTTTATAAAGTTAAGAAAAATAAATAAAATTGTTTATTGATGATTTAGGTAATTTTGTTCACAATTTATAATTTGAAGTTAAAATACCAGTAATAGAACGGTGGCTGCTTTTAGTAGAATAGTCCTTTCTATTAATAGAACGGCAAATTATATTTTTTGTTAAATGAACTAGGTAAATCAATAAATAAATAAGTTCTATTATAAATTTATTTTTTATTTAATATATTTTATAAATTTATATATTTTAGATTGGATTTCCTAAAATTTAGGTATATATTTATAAAAAACACTAAAAAAAATGAAAATTTTAAATTATAGAGGTACTATACCTATCTAAAGCTAAATTTAATATTTATAAAGTTCTAAATTATAAATGTAGACAACAATATTATTCTTTATCTATAATACAAATAATATTTTAATTAAATAATAATATTTAATCGAAATATTAAAATTACTTATAAATAGGTATGACATCAAAATTTTTAATACTTTTCTTGCATTAAAATTTTATGAACAATGAAAAATTTAAATCGTTTATTTTTTTATTTTTTTTAGATGAGAATACCTTTCATCTTGTAATTTTTTTTTGTTGCTGTTCAGATTTTTTCAAGTGTAACGGATGGGGCAAAACAATCTCCCTAGTTTTGCAAGTGAATTAAAGAAAAAGGAGTCAAGATACAAAAAATTTATTTCAATAAAATAAAGTAGTTACATGGCCAGTTTTATCTTATGTTGTTTTAAAAATCATATCGGCCAAGTGTTGTCCTTCATTGTCTACACACTGTTGCAAGCGACTTCTGAAGTTTCGTATAACCCTTTCAAGCATTTCTTCAAGTATACGGCGAATTTCCGTGCGGATTGCCTCCTTTAGGGTTTGCAGGTTTCTCGGTCGATGTTTATAAACTTCTGCTTTGAGATAACCCCACAGAAAAAAATTCGGACGGGGTCATATCTGGAGATTGCGCGGGCCACGGAATATCACCTCTCAGGGAGACAAAGCGCGGGGAACATTTCCTTCAAAACCAGAATTGATGCCCGCGCTGTGTGAAACCAGACATTCTCGAGACCAAGTTCTTCAAGAGCAGGGGCAAAATAAATCTGGAGCATGTTCACATAGCGCCCAAAATTGACGAAAACTGGCCGATTTCTTTCCTCAAAAAAGTAAGGCCCGATAATCCCTATTCGGGAAACTGCGCACCAAACTGTGACACGATCACTATACAGAGGCTTCTCTTGGATCACCCTCGGATTGTTTTCGCACCAATATCGAAAATTTTGTTTATTTACACCGCCAGAAAGATGGAAATGTGCTGGGTGGCGATTACAGACTCCTTTTAGCGTATGTATCCTTCTACGGCAAAAGCGCGCTGCTCGTTCGTCCACATTGTGTTTACGACTGAATCCTTTTGTAACGCAAACGGAATATCATCCTGCCGCCATTCACGCCATTCTTACACTTTTACGACCTTTGCTCGCTTCACAATTCTCTGTTGAAACTAGGGATGTTTTTTGCATGATGATGTATAAGAGGTTTTACTTCTATTTCTTGATTTTTCACACTTCTTTTTACCCTTTTTGTTAACGGTGTCATTTTTTTTACCAGTTTTCACTAAAATAAAATTAATTTATTCAAATGAATTCAAATATAAATTAAAGAGGTTATGTTTTCGATTTTTATTTTTTATGAGATAAACAATAAAATTTTAAGTGTACGTATAATGTAAATAATTTATTAACTGATACATCCTTTTTAAAGAATTATTTATCTGTTGTTAAAATTTGTTCTTGTTATAAAAAATATGTAAAAACATTAATATTCTAACCTCACTTGCTTACTGTCAATTTACTGTTCTATTTACAGCAGCAGGTGCTCAATAGAAGGACGCTGTACGCATAATGTGGTCTATTATTAGCGCGCTCTTCAAAATTTTAGTTCAATACTAGAACACGTGTTTTTAGAATTAAAAAAAAAATTCAATATTAAACATTTGAAATGTTTCGATAAAATATTCATTTAGTTTATTCAACCAGGAAATATAAAAAAAAAACGTTTTTCTAGTAAATATGATTGTAATTGCTTAAGCTATAGTAACCGTAAACTAACTAAAAATGGCTGTGAAAAGTACAATTTTAATATCGCTAAACAGTATTCGTATTTTTTTTTATATAATAATTTTAAAAAGGACGTGAAAAACGTTTTTTCTTGTTTAAAACTGTATATAAATATTTAAATCTTTGTTATACCTACGCATTTGCACAATTTTAAACGTGAACAACCAAGTTTTTGTTACCTGTTCTATTACTAGCGTCGTTCCATTACTGGGCTACTTACCCTATATCTCTACTTGTTTACTATTTATTTCCACATATTAAATTTGGTACTGATAACGGACACTGGATAGTGACTCACGCGTACACTGGATTCACTCTGATCTGCCGACTACTACAATGTTCTCCGTCGTTGGGAAGTTTCCAGAGTTTTCTGTGTTGCTTATATAGGCAACCCGTATTTCTTTCCAGTATTCTGATATACTCAGCAGGCTGGTAACAATATGTTGAAATACAAAATAATAATGCTATCGTCCATAATTAATAAATCAACTTATTATAAAATCCGCATCAGAGTTGTAAATTTGTCATCACGTTATTTTCATTAATTGACATATTAAGTGTAGAAATCGCGTCGTCTGACAATATCCTTTAAAATTTATTTCCATATTATTTCTTTCTTCTTTTCCAAAGTCAAGGAGTCTTGGTAACAAATCATTGTTAGGAGCGAGAAAGTAAAAATAGACGAATTTTTGTTTACAAAAAATGGAAGAGTTTTAGTGAGAAACACGTGTCGTTTTATATTTTTGCGACTCTTTGGTTCGCAACCCATCGGGGATTCATATATAAATTCAACCTATTCGTTCTGTTGGAAGAAAAGTATCGTGTAGAGAATAATTTTTACGTTTTTTCGTCGGAATACCTATTTTCTTCAATAGAAAAGAGATTTGGAAGTGCTTCGGACTCTGTGGATATTCACAGCTCTGCAAGGGATTGTGCTTCCCCTCATTGATGCAGGAAACAACCTGGTTAGGACCTTCACAAGTTCATTTCATTTAATCGCACCCTGAAGAAAGCAAGCTATGTACAATATTCATCAATTTTACTACGGTTTACTTTGTTTGGCAGTCATTTATAGACAGCTATTAAAATTTCCTTTGTGTTTTCATGGTTTTCTTACATTTTATATATTATAATTAACATTATATAAAAGTTTTTATCTAGATACTTGGTTTAAATTTTATCTTATTTACATTTTATTTCTGTATACACAACTCTAGCCAGTTTAATGAGGATAATTGTGAATGTAGGTGTAGGTGGCCCTAACTTTTAAAGTGATAGCGGCTGTAAACATATCTTTCCTATTGTAAACCAAGTTGATCTACTACGGTATAGGATTAGGATACTTTGTAATTAAGAAAAAGACGAACCAGACAAATTCTTCGCCATGTTGCATTAGCGCGATAAGGTATAATTGTTTCGTGGCCTTGTTTTGCAATTAGGATCTCTTTGTATATTAAATACCAAACGCAAACATCAACGGTTAACCCTAATAGACCATTGTCGAGTCAAAGATTACGTTTGGATAGACAAGTTGTATAGTTTCAGGCGTATATACCATATTATACATTTTAGTATTAAACTTGCTAATACATTCAAAATTGTATATTTCTTAATTCAATTTATTAATAAACTTTACTTTTATAACCATATCGTTTTTCTTTTCTTCACGGTCACACTTACTCATTTTAGCAATTGCGTTGAGGCCGTATGTCTGAATGGTGATGTCTCCTTGTAGTTTGCTTCTATTGTTAAAAACAGGACCTTCGTGATTTGGTCTGGTTGAGGACAACCTTTCCTTTATGATATAAAACGCGTGGCGCCCAAAAAGAATATAATATATAATATAATATTTTCTGCTGAAATTTTTTGAGGATTTGTCCTAGAACTTAATTAATTTGCGCATTCTTAATCTTTATTTATCATATCTAAATAAGAATTAAACTGCTCTTTTTTCAATATTTACACAACATGTAACAGTGTATATCCGCGGATTGCTGATTTATTTCCTAGGAAACTTAGAAAAGTGTTGTCTTTCGGCAACAGAACAGTACCCTTGATTTGAAGACATATCGCTATAAATTGATTAAGCGTCCCGTCTACGATCGGACCAACTCAACCACACGCTGCTTTGATAAGAAGTGTAGTGATGCACGGGGGTCATAAGCACTGCCCACTTACAGTGGAACAGTTCATTGCTGCGAAGCTATTGTCCACATTCTTATATATATACTCACTCTACTGCTACACAGCTATTCTCACTACTGCCCCCACCACAACCGCCCGCTACCCGTACCCTGCCGCATCCAAGCTATGGCATGTCATTTATGAGATTGAAAAATACTGTAAAAGTGTTTTTGTTGCGAGTAAACTGTGAGTTTATTACTGACTTAAAACACATGTTTTTAACATCAGTTTATAGATGAAGGACGATTCTACTGAGGTGCCTTTTTAATTTTTTTAGAATAAATTTCTGTCATGTGATATAGCCATCTAAAGTTTGCATAAATTGGGCATCTTTAAGAATTTATTATAATTTAATACAATTTTTTTTTAAAAAAGAAAAAGGCACAATAGTATATTGATCCTTTAAGTATATAATCCATGTTGGAATAAAATGTTCCCACTCATGTATTGCCTGTAAAATACTCGCAACGTAAGTACATTTTTCACTGAATTTTAATAAGTAGACGAGCCCCTTAAAGACATCTATTCAAATTTTAACTATTTATGGATGAGATAAATACTTACATTCTAATATGAAATGGTATCTCGATATCAAAAATCACTCACAATATAAAAACAAAATAAATCGCATTCGTATTAATATATTTTAAATTATATATTGCCCAAATCAATTGCCTTTACAACTAACCCAGGAAGCTATAATATTTTCCATAACGGCCGAGATGTTTCGAGAAGGATATACGCGGGATATACGTGAGTGTATTATGTGAAAATAAATATTGAGCGAGTGGAGATATAAAAATTCGTGTGGAAATAAATATTAGTTAAATCAGTGTATAACTTGAATATTAGTTTAATAGTTCATTAGTTTTCGTTTATATGTGTGTTAAAATAAATTAATAGTAGCGTATAACGTAAAATTTGATTTCTCCACCCAAAGGGTAAAAACGTTACAATATATCGTCACGCCTAGGCAAAGCATACATCACTTTACCTCGTTGGACCACCATGATAGTAAACATTACTTAAATATTACTTAACCGTATCGGACCACCGTTATGGCAAACATCACATAGTCTTACCGTGATAGCACATATTTCTTAAACCAAGATAAATGTCAATGTCACACTGACATACAACAAAACCGACACTTGAAGAACGGTAATACTTGTATAGGGAACACGGAAAAGGCGCCCAAGCAAGGAAAACATAATTTTATATAACGACAGGTGAACTGTTCTGTGAATCACAACTTAAGGAAATAATCAGTAGATAATTATTTTTGAATGTTAAAATTATGTTGAGAATTGAATACAAAAATAATAATGAATTTGTAAGTTAAAATTGAGTGGCTTCGCGTAGTGGCTTCGTAGCCTAGTGGTCAAGGCAACCGCCCGGCAAGCGGGAGACTTGGGTTCGATTCCCGGCGAAGCAGCACAATTTTAACTTTCAAAAATAATTATCTACTGATTATTTCCATAATTTTATATATTTTAAATCAAGTAAAATACATAAAATACAAGTAAAACGTAAAATTTAAGGATTTTGTTACAATTAAAACGCCATGAAAAAGAAACTGAAAGGTTGCATTTATAATTAAAAAAGTTGACGTATTTTCTAAATGTAATTTGTGATAGCAATTAACAAGTAATATTTTGTTCGTTAAGATAAATTATTATAAAATAAATACGCTTCTGTCTTTAAGGGGCGATTCCCACCTGCAAAGTTTAAAAAAATCAGTTTTTTTACGCGGAATTCGAAAAAATACATTTAAGATTATTTCCCAAAATGTTTCATGTTTATTGCATACAAATTTCCGAGGTAATTCGAGATTATGCGTGACCTTATCCGATGTCTTGGTGCTCGTGAAAACGCGCGTGTGCCAAAGATCACTTGACACCTTCCATCACGATAACAATCCTCTGCTAGCCAACGTTTTGAAGGTTATCGAGCCCATATATGCAGACCTCAACAAGGACAATCTTTTAGAGCAGTGCGTCGGAGGATTTTATCAAAACCGCAACGAAAGTTTGAACCAATTAATTTGGAAAACATCCCCAAAAATATCGTCATCCGGCAAGCTGAGCGTAAATATTGCAGCTTACGCAGCTTCCACGATGTTTAACGAAGGACATATTGGTGTTCTGAAGATTTGCGAGTCTATAGAAGTCAACTGCGGACGCAACATTCACATCTTCATTCTGAGAGAGGGTATCGCTCAAATCAACGTTTCTGAGCAGCGAGCGCACGAAAACACAAAAAAAATTGTGTCATGATTTAAAAAACCCTTCTTATCCTTGTGTGCTTGAATCCTGGTATGAACCAAACCCTACAAGAGTTATGTTCTTGGCCGGTACTAATGTTTTTAAAGTAGAATCGAGTAAAGTAGCGTCACAGCCAGCCCCCAGCTGTGACTTTATCACACTTATTTCTGGAAACGATTTACAAAAATTCATATTTAAGAATATCGATAAATTACGCAATATCAAGGAAATAGCAAAATTGGTTTCTGACATAATAATTAATTTTATAAAATTATCCTTCTATTTCCGTCATGGTCCGATGAAGACTTTGCCATTCTCTTTAATTCGGCCCACCAATATATTTCTATTACTAGCTGCTCTCTTTCAGTGTGGAAGCCAAACTTTGGTCGCGCTTTCCACCACGCTGTCAAACCATCTCATTTTTGGTCTGCCTTGTGGTCCGCGACTTCCTATCCTGGCATCCATTTCTCTCTTCGCATGCCTCCTGTCTTCCATTCTACTTAGGTGCCCTGCAAACCGTAGCCTTCCGCATTTGATTTCCGCAACTAAGACTGGTTTGTTGAATAGTTCCCTCAGTTCAATGTTCATCCGGAATTTTCACCCCCCAGGTTCGTTGACTGGATCATAAATCTTGCGGTGTACTTTCCTTTCGAACCGGTTTAATTGTGATTCTTGAGCGTTGCTCAGGGTCCTAGTCTCATTACCAAACATCACTACAAATCTCATAAGTGTCTTGTATACCTTCGGTTTAGTTTTTAGGGTGAGGTCGTTACTGCTGAGAATCGGTTGTTAACTAAAAAGGCATCTATTTCCCTACTGTATGCGGTTTGTGATATCATGGCGATTTCGTTTTTGTTGTTTACTGTGAATCCAAGGTATTTAAATGACTTCACAACTCCGAAATTGGTTTTTCCTATATTAAAAGTTGTTCTGATTGGTTTATAAAATATGCAGTGTGAAATCATCTTAAATTATATTCCCATCCATGTTCGAGCAACTAAACCGAATAGACGTGTTTGCTTATTCTGTGCACTGAGTGAACTAACCTACAGATTAAAATCACACCACGTGCGATAATTCAAATCATAAGAGTGCTTTCAAAATAACAATATTAAAATAATAATAAATTAAAAAAAAAAATAATCAGCAATCATACAATCAATTAGTGAAGGGTTAATCCAAACAACAAACTTACCAACTAGCGTGACAACTACACTAGCCACCTCATTTGTGTATGCGACAACTATAATGCAAACAACATCAATAACATGTCCAACCATCGCAAGTCCAATGATCTATATCATTGAATTTGGACAAATATCCCCCACAACAAATTCTGCAGGTAATCTTTCATTTTTGCAACCATATTCACAGCAATCAACAGACCACACAGTTTTAGTTTGGCAAACGGTATACCTGTAAAACGTACCCTTAAGAGAAGGAGTGACCCAAATAACTGAGTATAATCAACTGAGAAACACAATACAAATGCGAAATCTATCAAAACGTCGCAAAGCTAAATAACCCTAGAGAAATATTCAGTTTTACTAATCGAATTGAACGAAAATACAACAAAACCCGTCCAAAACTCTTTGCCCGTATTCATTCAAAACGTAGCGGACTATCAAAAAATGCTTATCAGGTTCGAAACTGTGTTAGAAAGACAATATTTTATATGAAAAACATTCGCAAAAATAACGCTAAAATGAATACTAGCTCTATCGATGCATACCGAAAACTAATAAGAATGTTGAAGAGCAGTGACGTAGCATATCAGACATACCAGCCCAGAAATGAAAGCATAAAGAGTAGTAATCAAAAACACCCACTATTCAGTCCCCGTAGAAGATCCTAAGGAAACCTTGTAAGATAAAGGGTACAATATCCGAAACATAGCAAATATCCGAAGCTGGATAAGCAAAAAATCTCCTCCAATGGATTTTGTCGACCAACACCATCTGAAAACAACAAAAATATATACAATATAAAATACTTACTAAATACAAAAGTTTCAATAGAACCTTCCAATCAAGTTCCTTAAGAAATTTGAAACAATGGTCAACTAGTAGCTGCATCAAAACCAAATGATACCAAGTCTACTCACAACGTTAATCTGCAATAATAATGGCTAGAACAAGAAGAATAGCTTTATGGAATGAAAATGGATTGGCACAACATCAGAGTGAGATAGAAATTTTCCTGAATCTACAAAAATAGACATTATCCTAATAAATGAAACTCATCATACAGAGAGAAGCTATTTCAAAATTCTTTAATATAAAACCTACTACACTAACCAACCTGATGGTACGGCACAAGGAGCAACTGCCATTAAAGTAAAAGAAAAAGAAAACATTTTGAAATTAGAGAAGAGTCATATACAGGCAACAAGTACAAAATATAACCATATCTACAGTAAACTACCCTCCTAGGCATAATATAAAGCAAAATGACTTCGAAGAATAGTTCTCTACGCTAGACGATAGATTCATTGCAGGAAGTGACTTCAATTCAAAGCATCCTCAATAGGGATCAAGGCTCACCAACACTAAAGGTCGAGAACTATTATAACAATCCAAGCAAATAATTACAATTGCATAAGTACAGGAGAGCCTACTTACTGACCTACAGATCCTTATAAACTACCCGATCCTCTAGATTACTTCGTAACAAAAGGAATCCCTCAAAATTACATCGACACTGAATTAAATTATGATCTAACATCGGATCACTCAGCAGTTATAATAACTGTGAGCTCCAACATAATAAAAAAGGAAAGTAAGCTTTCGCTACATAACAAAAATGGCAACTGGGAGAAATACCAAAACTATATAACTGAATATATTCTACTTCAAATATCACTTAAAACACCAAATGATCTTGAAGAAGCTGTGGAAAACATAACAAAACTCATTCAAAATTCTGCCTGGTTCATCCAAAGAACCTAAGAGATAAAATTGAATAAAAAAGAAAAAGATTACGTATATGTAAATAATCAATACATCCTAGTGGCAGAAACAAATTAAATATACTTACTAGAAAAGTAAAAACAACAATATCAGAAATTAAAGACGAATCTTACCAATCCTCCCTAAGTGTGTTCTCCCTATTCGCAGAAATAGATTATTCCTTGTGGAGAGCAACAAAGTACCTAAAACGACATAAACAACGTCCACCAATTTAAAAGGAAGGCGGAACTGGAAGTAGAGAAGATAGCGATAAGGCAGAAATATTTGCAGAACACTACTCTAAAGTCTTCCAACCGCACCTCTCAACAAATACACCAGATACTGAAAACGAAATTAAAAATTACTTGACGTCACCAAGGATAGAAGTCTAATTCCGTGGCAGCAGTTCGACTTTAATGAGCAATACTCCACCATACAACAAGTCCATCGCATAGTGAAAAAAGTAGAGGATAGTCTTCGGCATGGAAAAATAAGTGCGGGCATATTCATGGACATAAGTCAAGCCTTCGACGAAGTCTGGCACTGCGTTCTACTATATAAAATAAAGAAAGGTCTCTCTAACCACTACATCAGCCAAATTAAATTCTACTTAGAAGAACGATATTTTAGAGAAACTTACAGATAAAGTTGTTCTGAGTTATACCATGTAAATGGTGGAGTTCCCCAAAGTAGCGTTTTTGGGCCAATTTTCTATCAACTTTACACAGCTGACATTCCATGTTCGGAGAAAGTATTAAAAACGGACAATACCGAAATCTTCACCACACACGAAGATTCAATGCAAACATCCAGAGAACTGCAAGTAGCTGTAGATAAAGTACAGAAATGGGATACAAAATGGAGAATAAGTATTAATAAATACAAATTCACACATTCTGTCTTCACAAACCGAAAAATAACATGTCCTCAAATAAAATAAATGATAAACATCTGGAAAGTAAGGAAGAAGTTAAATATCTGGGAATGAAGCTAGAAAAAAGACTCACATAGCAAAAGCATATCAAAGCAAAAAGAAAACAACTAGACATACAAATTAAAAAAATGTTCTGAATATTAGGTTGCAATTCAAAACTATCACCGGAAAACATAAAACTATTATATAAATACATAATCATCCCAACATGGACCTACGGCATCCAATTGTGGGGATATACTAAGAAATTAAATACGAACACAATACAAGGATTCCAAAATAAAACATTACGCATCCTTGTATGTGAATAATCATATCTTACACAACGATCTCAGAATTAAATGCAATAACGAAGAAATATAAAAAAAAATGCCACATGACACGAAAAAATATTGAACGATCTTACTAATTAACTCGCAATTCATCTCCTAAATAATGAAGACGATCTTAGACGTGTCAACGAAACCAACCCATTGGATTTGAACACATAAATTAAATAATAATAATTTGTTAGTACTCAAATTGTACTTTTAAGAGGAATATTATTTGGTATTTACCTCACGCATGAATATCTCCTAAATGTATTCAATTTTCAGGTTGACCTACGAAGGCCAGTTCTAAATGTAACAATGTTTAATAATAAAATATTTCTATACTACTTTGTAAAACATTCATTAGGTAAAATAATTTTTATCAGTGACATCTAGTGTTTTAAGAATCCATTGTACCAATCTTTGAGTTTCTCAGGGGTCCAGGGGTTTGGGACGCGGTACTAGAATCGACAATAGTAGGCTGTACTTACAATCACTCTCACTCTTTATATATGCGTTTGGTAGGAGTGCACAATACTTTTCTCAGTAACTATCTGACTACGAAGGGTTACGTTTGCACGTTGTAGAATTTTATCTACAATTAGAATGCCAACAATCAATAAAAATAATTTAATATTTGTATACAATTTAATTATGCATAAGTTATTAGCTATGTATTTTAAAATCATTTTTTTTAGGGTTGCATACTTATTGCATTACATGGATAATTGCACTGTGAAAAAATATTTTGTTATATTATCGATACCAATCGAAAACTGTGTTTACTTGAGGGTCCATTAAAGTCGGGTAAAAACGAAATTAATACTCAATTAAATATAGTTTGAAATTGGTATTTAAATATGATTTTCTCAAAAATGGCTGAACAAATGTAAACTGAAACAAATACGCATTTTGAATCTTTAACAAAAAATAACCAATTGAAATTTATAAATATATCAATTTATTAATTTTTGGACTGTAACAAATTTTAATTAGATTGAGTATCCGAATAATAAAGTTTGGATTTCGAATAATGATCTGAGGAAAAATCATGATTTTTTATTGCAAAATAATTTATTGTTTGAATTGGCGATAGTGATTGTCCGTAACTTATCTAATTTAATTATAATTTTATTGAATGGAGAAATTATTATAAGAAGGTAAGAACTAATTTCAATGTGAATAACATTTTTATTAACAAATATCAAACATTTACTAATTAATTATTACTATTTATTTGATTTAGTAAAGTTTCTTATCGGCATGTCTCCATTGTGACGGGGATCAATAATTTCAGGGAGCATTCCTTTCATATAAAATTCTTTTAATTTTTCCACCATATTGTTGGTCCAAAATTGATCGTCTTTGTATATCTGTAAAAGTAAACACATATGTAATAAAATGAATGTAGGTAATTGCCTATATTATTATATAAACAAAATATAATCACCTTTTCAATTGTCATTCCCAAAGGTGTCCATATAATAAAATAACAACATATCATTCTTGAAATATGTAATTGCCCTTGTATTTGATAATAATAGTCATGGTTTTTTTTTAATACAGGTTTATTATCTACCATTAATGCAAAGGTTATTTTTTTCTCTTTTATAGCATCTTGGCGTGTTAGATTCTGAGCAGATGATGGACATTTAACTTCAATTAGGTGATCATGGTTGACTGTACCATCTGGTGAAGCTGCTAAAAAATTATATTCTCCATCGATAAATAATCCACACTCTTCTACTTTTAATTGCATCTTTTCTTCAAATTCGTGTTTAGCAAGCGGTTCCTTTTCCATACCATATTTTGTAGCAGCATTTCCAATAAATTTCGAATATAAAATTGACTTGATGGTATTTGCACATGAAGTATTTTTTTTTTGCTTGAAAATTTTCCAAACCATGACGCCGTTAATCTTTGTAAACGTTGCTCTTTCCATTTATTATTGTTGCTTTGTCCAACTGTTTCTCGCTCAATATTTGAAATATCATCAGCATTACAAGAAATTTGATTTAAAAAATTTCTGGCAATATATCTGGTACCTGCGCATTCAGTCCATAATCATTTTCTGTTAAAGCCAATTTTCTACATACTTTATGCAAAGGATTTTGTTTATATTTTCTATTATATTCTCTGCTCATATTTCGTTCGGACACATCGCATTTCATATGATCCCTTCATTGAATAATTAATTATCTTTCCCCCTACGAATTTAGCTACAATACTGTTATATTGCTCAGCTGCATTATTGTTCATATTTCGCAATAAACTGTCTGCATTATAGGTTAATCTGTTTATGCACATTAAAATTTCTTCTATAGCCCACTATTTTTTATATCTGGTATCCAGTTTTTTTCGTCCTTTTTCTTTCCATTACAAAAATACTTTTTGCATTTAGTATGATCACCGAAGGTATGATTGATACTATTTAATATGTCCTCTTTCAATACTTTTATTTTTTCTAAGAAAGTGCTTTCTAATTTATTTGTGTAACTGACAGCACTAGTGATTGCATTTCTAATCCTTCGGATACTGTTTTTCAAATAGTTTCTTTGAATGCTAGGAATTATTTGTTTTTTTGCACTTATTCGCTTTTGTGTCAAATTTCATAATTTCGTGCAATATATACTACACACTTATAAAATAAGAAAATTGTAATTATATATGTAGAGCAATGCCAAAGTAACATTTGCTAACTGATTTGAAAAAAGAAATATATTTTAGTTTGAAGCCCAAAATTGTGTATTGTAAACAGCCACACAGGGGTAGGGCGCCAATTGGCATTCAGCAAAATTGTATTTTCCCGAAAACGGTATTTCCAAGAATGCAACGGCTTTTATAAAATTTTACAATTACCGAAAGGGCGGATAGGAAAGTGACTTCCACGTTTTCATCATATACCGATTTATTTATTTTATTATTCTAAGTAAAGTCCGTTGGAAGGTAATTAAAATTACCGTTATAAAATAAATAGTTGGTTACTCAGTATTTAAGCCTCTGTTACAACTAAATGTAAACTAATAATTTTACATACAGAATATACACAAAAATGTGTGAACAATTAGTTAATATAAATGAAATACTATCATACTATTTGTTAAATACATTAAAAACACTTCCACAATTTTAAACAATATTACCAATATGTATAGAAGCAAAAAAAAATAAAACTATCAATTACGCACGACAAACGAAAATATATTGTATTTATAATTTCATAGATAAAGATTGTTCCCGGGAACGAGAGAGGAAGAACGTAGGCTACATGTGTATATTAGCCAATTACAAGCCATCAACGTTGCGAGTCTACAATGCTGCCCGCTGCGACATCTAACTTTAAAATAGTAAACGAAAACCGTCCAATTTTATGTAAAAACACTACAATTTTGGGAACTTCCCCTGAACAAATAGTGCAAAATATAAACATTTTAAAAAGGTGTAATGGTTAGATTGAAGATGCGAAAAGTGCACTGGGTTGACAAATTTTAAATTTGATTAGTAAAATTTATGTAAATGGTAGCGAAACTTGGCCAAAGTTAACATAAATATTTAATATAAACTAATAGAGTTATTTAAAAAACAATAAGCAAGCGCACTTTTGGCATCTTTTATTTAAGTACATACAAAAAATAAGCATTATACATGTATTAATAAAAGAGCTAAAAGTTCCCAAAAAAAACCTGTTTTTTTGGTATCGCGCATAGCCTCTTAACTATCTCCATATGCGGCAATAATACTTCCACGCCCCCTAACTTCGCCGTGTATAACAAAATAAGATATGATCCATATTGCGTTATACATTACATGTTTTTACACTATCACATATGTGATTAAAATTTATTTTCAAATAGTTTTAAAACTTGATGGCGTTTCCTTTCTGCTTCATATAACAGTTTGTTTTTTATAGCCTACATCTTGGTAGAAACGCTAATGGTCTGTTTCATATTGCTAATGCAGCAATATAGTTGGCACATGAACATAATCAAAGATTTTTTCAAAAGCCTTTAATTAACCATAGATATAAAAATAATTAGATCAAATGATTAGTTCAATGATATATTCGGAATCGAACCATGGAGTTTTTTAAATAATCTGGGTAAATTGAAGTAAAATTATTAAGTAATCGGAATTGTGGATAGTTTTTAACTTGTTACAATTGTACCATTTATCTTTTATTTAAATATATACATACTTTATTGCTAACATAATAAAAGTCTTTAAAATAAATTACAAATGTTGTTCACATAAAACAGGTAGCGTTTGTTCTAATAAATTATGTTTCCAAATTTTTAATTTGGTAAATATGACTCAAATACAGTACAGCCAATATGCAGTAGCAAATAGAATTGCTTTATATATCACATGCTGTAATACCTTCACCTATACAGGCCGCATACGCCAAAATATGTGGAATAACATTCTGCTCAAGAACTCCTACAAAAAGATGAGCCCAAGGACCACTGGCAAATATACCTACGTCATCACCTCCATGCGTTTCTGAGCTCAAAGGAGCTAGTGCAGGAAACAGATAGTCTTTGTCATCTGAAAATAATATTTATTTAAATATCTGAATAAATTCATATAAATTGTGTTGTGAGATTGTTCTTCATGGGTTTTTATTTTTATTTGAGAAAATTATACAGAAGGTAATATAAATTTTATATTAGTATATATAAATAAATATAAATATAAATATAAATATATATATATATATATATATATATATATATATATATATATATATATAAATATATATATATATATATATATATATATATACATATATATATAAATATATATATATATATATATAAATATATATATATATATATATATATATATATATATATATATATAATATATATATATATATATATATATATATATATATATATATATATATATATATATATATATTAAGGGAGAATACTGCTTTGGACGCTCAAAAACAAGGCTAATCTTTGACGGGGTATATCTGAAGAACTAAAAGTTACAAAGACTTGTGGACTTAAAAGATGAAAATATCAGATTTTTTTACTTTTGAGAGCATTTATTTTTATAAAAAAATGTTTCGAGGTGCGCCCGTCAGGTGGCCCCAAAGTAGCCTCTGCGCGCCTTGAAAACAAATTTTGCGTGCACGAGAACGCAAAAACAGTAACTCGTGGAGCATAATCAATAAGGATTAATAATCAACAATAAATTTAGCACCGTAATATTGCATCCAAATTTTGACTTTCGCATTTTGAAAAGAATGGCGGCTATTTGAACTTTGGGGTACGAATTTGACGCAAAAATCGAGCATAAAAATGGTTCCCAAGTAAAATTAAGAAGCAAATTCAAAAATGCCGTACGATATTAGGGTGCGATTTTCAATGGCGCGTAAATAACACAAAAACTGACGGCAATCAGATGAAAGTTGTGGGAGATACTGTGCACGCAAATTTGAAAAATACTGTTTCGAAATAATCGCGTCTAAAGTTTTGACAAGTCAAAACACATATATAATTTGCATTTACCTTCAATCTGCGATTCTACGATATGGGCTATTTCACTTTGTATAAAAGTCCGGTTTGGGTTCTAACATACAAAATTATATTCTAAACAATCCAAAGTATCTTTAAAGTGCAAAAAAAAATTCGATTTTTTGAAACGGCCAAAGCAGTATTCCTCTTTAAGAAACATTTTCGTCCAGAAGGGTGAAACGGAAAAATTATTATTGCAGTCAGAACCATTGCGAAAACTTTAAACAAGTTTTTCTCGGAACTACTTTTTTTTACTTTGTCGTCGATTGCGGTCAAGCTACTTAAACAATTCACTTAAATTGAATTTGGCTGAAAACTAGACAAAATTTACTGGATCCTAAACTTTTTTTCATTTATTTATTGTTAAACTTTACTATTTTTTATCACGTTTTAAGCTCGAAAAAGCAATGGAAATGTCATCACTTTTTTTCACACGGTCGCAATGTTACTTTTAATTCCAAAAAAATATTTTAATTTAGATTCAGGATCCAGCAAATCTATAATAGTTTACTGACCAGTGTGCGTTTTTTTGTTTTAGATGACCAGGAGGGGCCCGGGGCCTGACACAGAGGGCACATGTTTCGCGTGCGCGGTGTCAGGATGGCCACCGATGCGGTCATGTTTGTGATAACATATTGTGGAATAAATGAGCAATAATAGAAGAAGGATAGATACTGATTTTATTTCTTTCATAAAAAATTCCCAAAGTTGACCCACTTTTCAGGCCTACAACCTGTAATGTCCCCTTAAAAAATGTTAATTCTCTTCTTATTACAAAATAAATAAATGTTTTGGTCGGTGAATTAATAACACTCACAAAATTAAAAATGATATACTAATTGAAATTGGAACAGAAAAAAAATCCAAAAAATTATCTTTAGACCTCAAATTTCTCTTCAGGTTTCTCTTAAATCACATGCATCACTCATCACATCTAAAGGGGTTCTTTCTTGCCTTTTAAGTTGTCCTTTAGACGTTTTAAGATGGCTCAAAAATCGCATGCGGTAATCAAGGCTTTTCAAATCCAAAAAAATAAACGCGTCAAAAATGGAAGCAATGAACATCGTTTCAGTTCTGCAATATATCCCAAACCAGATGCGTTGTTACAAATGTCAAAAGTTCGGACATATGTCAAGTCAATGCGAAAAAGACCAAATATGTATTTGTGGCAAATCCGTTCGTAAAGGCACTCCATGCATCGATATCAAGTGCGTGAATTTCGGTGCCGCTCACACATCGATCTCTAGAGAATGCCTGAAGTGCTAAACAGAATACGCAATTACAAAACAAATAACCGTAACTATATGCAGTTACTTCGAAGCGAAAAACATACTTAAGGTACTCTTACCTCTACCTACTGTGTCGTTTGCTTCAGCTGCCTCAAATGCATCTGCTACTGTAACTTCCACAGAAGATATTGTAGCGTCTCAACTTCCAGAAAAAAAGACATAGTCCAGGAAATTATTACTGCCACTATGAATTTTTTGCTTGCCTCTGTACCACTCCAATCATTACAAAACATTTGCACAGCAACAAAACTAACTTTAACACAAACTTCACAATCATAATATTCATATAAAAATCCAACCGGCAAAAAAAAAAAATTGGATTAGTCAAAAATTTGTAAATTTGAAACAATTTCCGATGGTTTATCATGCTTCTTTGAGGCCAAAACTAGTCAAACTGGACTAGATAATCCAAGACCAACATATCTCAATAAATCGAGGCGGTTCACCATTGGGTAGACCTAGCAATTAAATTCCACTTACTCTTTCTGTATTTCCTCACATTTCTTGTCAGCTATACTAACAGCATAAATTCAATTATTCCCATGATTTGCATTATTATTACAGTGGAACTATTGGAATTATTAATCACCAGCAGACCTCAAATTAAAACTAGCTGACATCAACCCTAGAGTAATATGTATACAAGAAAGCCATCTTTAACAACTTTAGTCATTCTATCTTCGAAGATACATCATACTTAAATATTCTGACTTGGGTCGCCGTGCACATGGCGGGGTTAGTATAGTTATTGAATCCACCATGCCTTATAAAAACTGTAACCTGAGAACCACATTACAGGTGGTGGCAGTTTAAATATTTTCCCCTCAAAAATTAACAATCTGTAACGTCAACCTTCCAGATGCAAATTGGAACACAAACGATCTTTAGGATTTAGAACGTCAACTCTCTACTTCATTCTTCTTGGCGATTTTAACTCACACAACATGCTCTTTACGCACGGATGCACATGTCACTCTTCTAAATACTAGAAGAGCTACATGAATATGCGGTTACGAAATTCTTTGGCAACTGACCTCTCATTTTGTTCTGCAGTTCTTGCTTCCCACCTTCAATGGAAGGTTCATGATGATGCCCACTTCAGCGACCACTTTTCTATTCTACTCTATTTCGTAAACAACATTTCCTCTGATACTAAAACAACAATCAGAAAATGGTGATTAGATCTTGCTGACAGGAAAAGCCACACAGATAGTGTTAAACTCCCAGATCAATCAAACGCTATTAATATTGAGCTCGACAACATTAATAAGAGTATTTAGGAAACTACTTCATCTACTATTCCTAAGTCTACCGGATATTATGAGAAAAAGTTTGCCCCTTGGTGGAACGAAAAAGTAGCTATAGAAACCCGACACTTGACATTCAGATAGCTTACAAGAAAGCACGTGCAAAAGCAAGGATACCATTCTCTGGGCTAAAACTGATTCTTGGCGTTATTATGAATCACCAATTAACTCTGATTCTGACCATTCTCAATTTTGAAAAAAAGTAAAATACATGAACGGTTACAAAAAAAGAAATATTCCCATCTCCAAGTCAATGATCAAGTACACACAGAAATAGATAAGATATTTGTGGTTCAGGCTGACCAATTTGAAGCTGCGAGTCAGTCGGACAATTAGTCGCTGCACTTTTTGCGCACTAAAACCAATGAGGAAATTCCACTTGCATTTGTTTTCAACAACTCTGAACCGTACAACTTTTCATTTTCTTGTGAAGAATTTGATAACGCGCTCAGTTATACGCGCGACGCGTCTGTGGGACGTGACGATATAGCCTTTGTTATGTTCAAGCATTTATCGTCTGTGGCATCAAAATGTATATCCTGAAATCTGGCACAAAGCAGTTATTGTCCCAATCTACAAAACAAGCAAAGATACCTCAACAGCATCAAGTTATCGTCCAATATCTCTAACATGCCATTTGTCAAATATATATGAACATATGATAAATTCCTGACTCAATTGGTTTTTGGAATGTAACAATCTCATAAGTAAGCAAAAAAGTGGTTCACGCAAGCACCACTCTATGTCTGACGTGCATGTGTTTTTGACCAAAGCAATACATACTAGTATCCTAAAGCGTCACCATCTAGTTGCAATCTTTTTTGACCTAAAGAAAGCATTTGATATGACTTAGCACATAGCATCTACCTTCTTTAATGTTATATACAACTCCTACAGTAACAGAACTTCTAACACATATTCACAGACGGCTCAAAAACGAACAACGGTACTGGTTGTGGATTTGTTGTTGTGTGTCTTATAGTCCTATTCTCTATCGTCCATGTGCTCAGTCTACACCACTGAACTGTATGGAATACTATATCCTCTGCAATACTCGCGTCAATCCAACGAGGAAAGACGGAACCTGCTGTTCTGTATTGATTCCCTTAGTACTATCTTCGGGACCGATGACAATTTCACTATAGATTCAACCGTGTTCGAGATAAAGAACGAGATTTCCAGATTGTGTGAAAAACAAAGACATGTAGATCCTCGGATATTTTGGGATACAAGGTAACCATTTGGCAGACTTTGCTGCAATCACGAGAGCAAACAATGACTATGTTGCTTACCATCCCATTTCTATTGATGATATTTTGAGGTCTGTAGCTAGACACTGCCTTAACAAATGGCAAAAGGAGTGAAAAAATAGCACCGATAAATTGCGACAGTTGTAAGACAGTCCAAAAGTGGAAGCTACCAATGAAATTGACTAGACAGTCGCGTTATCTCGCTTAAGAATAGGCTAAACTTGCTTAACGCACCTACATATGTTAGTTAGAATTCAACTTACGGTCTTTTCCGTAAGTTGAACGTTTAACCTGAGAGCCACGCTCAAACACATATTTGAGCAGTGCCATGAGCATGAAGCACCGCGTCGCAATTTAATTATTCATGATACTTTGAAAGAAATTTTGGTCAACGATTCTTCGCATATTAACAATGTTATCGCCTTTTGCAAAGCTATTGATTTATTTGCCTCTCTTTAACTTCCCAACCAAGAAGTGACGAATGCAGTCAATCCGCAAAATAAAAAGTTTTAAAACTATAACGCCGTAAAAATAAGTAAATATATACGCGCATCCCTGCACAATAAAAATATAACGGATGAGGTCGTCTTAACATGTCTCATCCCATAGCTTTATGCAGTAATTAAAAAATCAGTCGATCCGCTTAATTAATAAAAACAAATCTTACTATGAGGTACTATAAAATATATTAGCATATGGAGTGTGCTATCCTGTGGTAGTTCTCTTCTTACTCTAAAATTTGCTTAAATTGTGGCAAAGTCGTTGAATATTTCTTGTCACCATGTCGGAAATTTTCTGAATGGTTCTGATTCTGTCGATTCTGCATAGATCTTTTAATTTGAACAACAAATGTGGTAGCATTAAAAATATTTGAATAGTTATTTAAGTCTAATAGGTAAGTCAAGTGAGAATGCACGTTCTATAGTTATTTTTGCATTGCCAGCAATTTAATTGCTATTGTACTTATATTCACATGAAATCCATCATGGTATCTTGCTCTGAAGTTTTGATTTCTTTCTTCACTGTCGCTATGGAGAAAACTCAACAAATTATCCCATTGCTGCATTCCGTCCGTACAGATCGGTTTGAGGATATTCTTGCAAAGAAGAATTTTGTATTCGGAAAAAAGATTTTAATTGGCGCCTATTAACCTATACATGCGACGTATTTCAAATCCAGCTGTTTTTTGTTTTTAAATATATGGTTTTTCCATGTGAGACAATGCTAGCCTAAGGATATCGCTTCTTCTGTTTTGGGAGGGTGGGGGCCTATCCGATTAGAATCACGTGAGAACAGGTGTTTTCTTATTGAGACAATGACATTAGTATATTTGGTTGCACTCGTCCTAACTCTCTATTTTTTAACAATGAATTTAGTAAAGTTGTATCTGGAAGTATCTTATGGTTACGTAGCCATCTTCGTGAGAGACAAGTATTGCTGTATCATTGGCGATTCTGGCGATGAATGTTGTTTCTGAAGGTTATGTGTTTATTGCAGAAAGGATACAGATTTTTAGTATATAAGTATTATTTTATTATTACTTATATAAACGTCATGTTCTTATTTTTTTATAACATAAAACATGTTATTCAACTATTTCATGGCATACTTTTCAAATATCTGTCATATGGAAGAATAATCGTTCATTCACTCCCTTTTGAACGACCATTTTTGTATTGACAATTTTTACAAATATTACAATTTTTTACACCAAACTGTAACTTTCTACAAAATTTGTATGTTTAGTTTTACCTAAACCTTTTGTGAGCATATCAGCTATCATGTCTTCAGTTTTCTTATAAATTACAGTTACATTGCCATTTCGAATGTGTTCTTTCAAAAAATGAAATTTTATATCAATGTGCTTAGACTTTTGCCTAATAATATCATTTTTCGATAGCTGAATTGCTCTCATGTTATCACAATATATAGTTGTAGGTAAATGAACTAATTCAGAATCAATTTCTACAATTAATTTACGTAACCATAAACATTCTTGTACGGTAAATGACAAAGACATGTATTCGGCTTCAGTAGTAGATAGAGCTACGGTTCCTTGTTCTTAACTGAACCAAGAAATTAATACCCCCTGTAACTTAAAACAACAACCTGTTATAGAATTTCTTGAACTTAAAGTTCCCCAATCAGCATCACAATAACCTTCCAATAATGTGTTCCTGTCTTTACTATATACTAATTTTAAGTTTATAGTACCCTTTAAGTAACTAATGATTCTTTTGACAGCAGTCCATTGGCATAAATTAAGGTGACTATTAAATCTACTAACAAATCCTACGGCAAATGCAATATCGGGCCTTGAGATCTGAGATACATACAACAAACTACCTACAGCTTCTTAATAAAGAACGGTAGTTTTGACATCATTATTATTTTCTTGACAATCATACTCTGTTGTCAACTTCACATTTTGGTCCAGAGGGGTTTATATACTGAAAGTCAGCCATGTTGTACTTTTCCAACATCTTCTGTATGTATGATATTTGATCAATACATATTTTCTTGGTTTTTTCTTCTCTTGTAATATGTATGCCCAAAACGCTTCTTGCTTCTCCAAGTTCTTTCATATCAAATTCTTCTTGTAATTTATTTTTTACTTCATCTTTCATTTCTTCATTATTGTAAAAAATTAGTAAATCATCGACATAAACGGTAACAATAACTGTCATTGAATCTTGTTTCTTGATATAAACACATGGATCTGCTGTAGATCTGACAAGGTTAATTTTGTTGAGAGCAGAATGTAACCTTTGGTTCCAGCAGCGTCCTACTTGTTTCAAATCATAAATAGCTTTATTTAACTTCCATACCTTAGTGTTATTTTGCTCTTCGAAAAGTCCTTCAGGAGGTTGTTGTAACATCCATTTGTTCTATCTTCAAATCATTTTTATAGCCAATGAAAATAGATATCTTAATGATGTGTATTTTACCATCGGCGAAACAGTTTCCCGATAATCTATGCCGGCTGTCTGTGAATATCCCTTTACATCCACACGAGCTATAAATCTTTTGCTGTCATGTACATCATTTGTTTTAATCTTAAATGCCCATTTCGTTTTGAGTAATTTTATATGTGATATAGGGTCGAACGAAATATAAGTATCATTTCTCTTTAAAGATTCTAACTCTTCTTCTATAGCTTTTCTCGAAATGTGACGGTTATCACCAGATTAAGCTTCTCCTGCATCTTGTGGCTCATTTATCAATACTTGCTCAGTTACTGGGTTTTCTTCAATGTAATAAGAAATATCATTCATTGCTTTTTTTCTGCTATTCGAGTAGAACGTTTTAATTATTCCTGTATTTGTTCTTGTTTTTTTTTGTTGATGTTTCTCTTCTTTATTTTGTTCAACTCCTTCTTCTATATTGTCTTCATTATTTAAATGAATTCGTTTTTCTTTTCATCTTCGTGAATTTTTTAATTTTCTAAGAACTGTACATCTCAAATTATTGTAATCCTTTTGGACTTCGGATCTATGAATCTGAAGCCTTTGGTATTTTCACAGTATCCCATAAACAATAACTTTCTTGATTTAGGGTCCCATTTCTTCCTTCTCTGAACGGGAATATGTACCATTGCTTCACTGCCAAATATTTTCAATTGACTTAAATCAGGTCTCTCACCTGTCCACGTTTCTTCAGGGGTTACATTTTATAATGATTTTGTTGGACATCTATTTCTCAAATAAACTGTTGTTGGCAGCGCTTCGGCCCAATATTTTTCCTGAAGATTTGCGTCTAACAACATACTTTTAGCTCTTTCAATTAAAGTCCTCATCATTCGTTCAGCGACCCCATTTTGTTCCGGTGAATACGGAGTTGATAATTGATGTTGAATCCCAAATTTACTTAAATAGTTTGAGGAATTTTTATTAACATACTCTCCGCCATTATCAGAACGAATTGCTTTTATCCGTTTTCTGGGTTTGAGTTTCTACTTTCTAACCCGTCAGTCATTTTCTTCAAATAAATCATGGATTTTCTGTTCTGCCCTAATCGACATAAAGAGGCGTTTGAAAGACTGATACAAGCCGTGCTTCTTATTTATATTACATTTTATTTTGGGCTGATCTAATTTGTAGACACCATTATCAATGGAAGCTGTACCAATTTGTTTTCTTGAAGAATCATAAATTCTACCATCTTGACGGTTAAAAAAATTGGTAATACTTTTCTCTGCCATTTTGTAAACCGATAATAAATTTTGCAGTCATGTTTGGGACATAGAACACGTTTTGAACAATAATGTTGTGTACATCTTCTTCCGCTAATACTTTTATAGGAACATTTCCTTTCATTTGAGCTTCAACTTCGGTAACATCAGCTATAGAAATCTTTAAATTAACTGTTTCTTTATTGTTACTAATAAGTTTGATATTCTTCGTGATATGTGTCGAAGCGCAAGAATCCAAATACCATTCTTCTGAATAATTTGGTATGTCTGAAGAATAAAAAGCGTAATACGCCTTCTCCTTTTGCTTTGAACAATTTTTCTTAACATTTTGAGTTTGAGAATTCATTTTGTTCTTGTTCCAACAATTTATTGCAATGTGTCCCAATTTGTTGCAAATAAAAGATTTTGGTTTTCTGCTTGTGTATTGATTTTTCTTCGAAAATAATGCCGTTTCATTTTCTACAAACTGATATTTTTCTTTCTTGACGTCTTGAAGAAGCTTAACTTTACTAGAATTAGCTGTTATTGCCACGCCAGAACTCTCAATACCCATAATCATAGGTTTGTATATTTCCGGAAGTCCAGCCAAAAGAAGTGTGCCAATCAACTCATCTCCTACTTTCAATCCTATCTCGTTCAACTTATGTGCTGTAGAATTTATTTTATCGAAGTATTCTTCAATCAATCTACAACTAGTTAATTGTGTAGTTATCAATGTTCTAAGTAAGCCCACTTTCCTTGTAAGACCAGAATCCTCAAATGGATGTTCTAAAATTTTCCAAGCTTCTTTAGCCGTCTTCGCTTCGCTCATATGTGAATAATTTATTGGATCTATTGTCAGAATAATTCTTGAACTCGCTTTTTTGTCTTTCTTCTCATCATATTTATTTTTGCTATCAATCACTACCCATAAATCTTCAAGTTCAAGATATGCTCTCATAGCAAATTTCCACGAAGCAAAATTATCTCTTCTTAAAAATTTTTTGATAGGATAAGCCGTCATTTTTAATGCTGTAATTCTAGGTATTTTTATTATATAATTAGTGCTTCTGGGCCCATAACCTGAAGGTAATGTGATTATTTCAGAAAGGATACAGATTTTTAGTATATAAGTATTATATTATTATTACTTATATAAACGTCATGTTCTTATTTTTTTATAACATAAAACATTATATTCAACTATTTCATGGCATACTTTTCAAATATCTGTCAAATGGAAAAATAATCGTACATTTTTCCCAACAGTTGCGATATTGGTAGAACCCACCTCACAACGGACCGTTGTGCGCAGAAGGTATTCATTGGTTTGCTGTACACTGCCTTGTGGTAAACTGGTTTCTATTTGATAGATTCTGGTTTGTTAACCTTTATAATTGATGTGGAAGTTTCTGCTGCAAAAGTCTGATATTGGATTCGGGAATAATATTAGGTAGGATTCTTTTTATCTTTAATAGTTAACGAAATTGTTCCGAAAGCTTAACTTACGAGATGTGTTCAAATATGATCAAGAATTCGCGAGTTGTATTAGTCCGATTCGTGTTAAAAACATATCTGAAATGTATCTATACACTATTAGCCATATCGGATATTTAGTCTGTTGTCAGGTGTCTAAAAGATAACAAGTGTGATAAAAATAAAAAACCAAAAAATTATTTGGGTAATAGTATATACAGTGGTTCACATAATTATTCGCACGAGATGAAAATTAATGTACAACAGTTATTTTCTCGGAGTTGCGACTATATTTTATTTCAAATAATTAATATATTGATAATTCCAATATCTGCAAAAAAAAAACTATATATATCCTTGGTAGTTTGACCAAAAAAATTAATCATTTTACTGTTATGAAAATGTAGTCACAAAATTATTCGCACAAAAGAAAAAAAACGGTTGCTCTATCATTTTAAAATTATGCTGTAGTGCATTTTTATTATTTAGATTTTAGGGAACTACATATTGTTTTATTAATGTTTCATAAGAAAAAATTTACAATTTATTCATTTTATTTGCAAAAATGAGTCGTAAAATGGTTCAAACTTATTTAAGTGAGATAAAGAAAGGAAATGGGTGATATAGTTGGCAGGTCATATTCTACAGTACGTAGTATTGTAAACAAGTATAAATATGAGGGTACACTGTTAAATAAGCCTGGTCGTGGACGCAAAACCTTATAAATACCCAAAAATAAGCAGTACATAGTTCAACAAATAAAGAAAAATCCATAAACAGCCGTAGTAAACCTTACAGCAGAAGTTGAAAATATTATCAAGAGACCCATATCAACTGAAACTGTTCAAAGAGTACTCCGAGAAAATGGTGATAATGGCCGAATAGCACGCAAGAAGCCTTTCATTAAAAAAAAATGAATTGAAGAGATTAGAATTTGCGAGAGAATACGTAAATATGGAACCAAAGTTTTGGAATACAGTTATTTTCAGCGATGAAAGTAAATATAACATTTTCGGTTCTGACGGTAAACAGACAATTTTGGAGAAAACCCAATACAGAGCTAAAAAGGGAACATCTTTGCGGAACGGTTAAGCATGGTGGAGGAAGTGAAATGGTCTGGGGTGCATGAGCGATAATGGTGTTGGGAATTTAGAATTTATTGGGACAATAATGAATAAAGAAGTTTATTAGGATATATTAAAAAAAATTTTTACCCCTAGTGTCCAGAAATTAGGCTTACCATGGAATTAAATCTTCCAACAAGATAACTATCCAAAGCATACTGCTTATATAGTTACGTCATGGTTATTATATAATGTCCCCAAACAATTAAAAACTCCTCCGCAATCACCTGATCTCAACCCTATCGAAAATTAGTGGTGGGAACTTGAACGGCGTATTCGAAAAGGTCCAATTACTAGCAAAAAAATGTTAAAAAGCAGACTTCTGGAAGAGTGGAATAAAAAAGATGCACAGGTGACCGAGAAACTAGTTGAAAGTTTGCCAAAACGGTTACAAGCTGTAATTGATTCACAAGGTTAACCTACAAAATATTAAAAACATTATAAACTAATGTTGTTTCATTTACAATATACGTATTTAATATTATTATTTGTTGTGCGAATAATTTTGTGTAGGAAAATGTGATTTAATTTTGTAAAATATTTATATATTGCTTATAAACTAATTATAACTTTGGTTTTTATCCATATTATCTAGTAATGTACATTAATCTAATAGAATTTGAAAATAAACTGTCCTTTATGTTGGTAAATTGTGGAAATATTTGATGTTTTTCAAATATTTTCGCTTTGTACGAATAATTTTGGGAGCCACTTTATGTACATTTCGACGACTAAGTGCTCATTGTCAGTTTATATAAAATATTTTAAGCTGTGGTATATCAATTTGAATAATAAAGGTGTTTTATTATTATTATTATTATTATTATAATTATAAATTACTTTCAGTTAACTGAGAACTTATATATTAGGTGCGTAACTAAGTTCTCGCTGTTTTTTTGATGAAAATGCAACTTCATGGCAGAGCTCTTTTTGGAGTTCTCGAAGCGCTTCAGCCGCCGGTCTCTTTGAATGAGAGAAGAAAATCAACAATTCCCACAAATGACGATTAGTTGGCACAAAATAAGACATTTTCATGCAACCAAAAGTATATGACGCCAAAACAAAATCACGAATCTGTAAAAACGGTTTGTTTGCCGTATGTCTAAGTTTGGTTCTATACGTTTTCGATATGTCAAAAAACCAGTAATTACTGCTGGAGTCAACTATTGACAAACAGCGGGAACTTATTTGCGCACCTATTGTTACATGTGCTTTGTTACAGTGGGTGATTATTTATTACTCGATCAAAGAATTAGTATTTAATTTTACTATAAGAATGGATTGGTTTAGAAATGTTTAAAAATGTTGTTGCTTTTGATGAGTCTACCATAAATAAAACAAGGCTATTCGAGTGGTATAAAGGTTTTCAAGGAGGACGTAAAGATATCGAGTGCCCTGGACACCCCAACACATAAACAACCGACGGAAAAAATAAATGAAAGGATTCACAATAAGAGATGTCGCTGATGATGTAGGTATATCAATTGAATCATGCCATAATAAATAATTTCGGATATTCTGGGTATAAAACTTGTGACAGCAAAATTTGTTCCAAAATTGTAAAATTTCGAACAAAAACAGTGGCGAATGTAGGATGCTCAGGAGTCACTAAGTTAAGTGAATAACGATGCAAAACTACTGAAATGTGTCATTACAGGTGATGAAACATAGGTTAATGGATATGACGTCAAAACTAAAGCTCAATCGTCCCAGCGGAGGCACTAAAGAGCACCAAAACTGAAAAAAATCTCAACAAGTGCGGTTAAATGTACATGACCACTTCATCAAAAAGGAGTACTAACTATAAGTTTAACGTATTTCCGGGAAGCAATCCGAAAAAAAAACGCCCGAATTTGTGACAAACGATACATTGTTTTTGCACCACGATAATGCACCTGCTCACACTTCATTGCTTGTTCATGACTTTTTGACCAAAAACAGACACTGTTATTATGCTACCACCTCCATATTTGCCAGATTTGGATCAGTGTGACTTATTTCTGTTCCCAAAACGATTAAAAGTGCATCGCTGGGAGAGAAAACCTCTATCCTACAGATCGAGTTCCAGAAAGGTTTCGAGGATTGGAAGAAGGGCTGGCATAACACACGTCGTATATCTAAGAAGGCAACTGAGCAGTATTTATTCTCTTCTAGATTCTTGCGTATTTCGTTGAAAACTCTATGGTTTTGTTAAACCGTTACGTGTTGCGTATGAAATAGATTGCCTGGCTAGGATATAAAGATAATTTGGGCTACTGTCCACTGAGAGAAAATGTACTCTATATAGAAAGATATTTAAATACAAATCAGCTGATTATAGTTAGTTTAACAATTATTTTTCCATTATAAATTGGTTGAAAAATTTTACTAACTTAACTACTGAAAAAAGTGTGGCCGCTTTTTAGGAACGGTCAATTCACGCTGTAAACAACTTCGCCCAATTTAAATTGTAAGGTAACATTGTACTAAGGAATGTTTCAACAAATACAATAAAAGCATAGTTATAAAAGTTCTTGTCATATGTCTCCTCTTCACAAAATCGTATATTCCTAAACAAGTGCACTAACAATGGTACTACTTCGCTTGATTCCTGGCCGAACTTATTTTCAGATTTGAAATCCGTAGATGTATATACTAGTGATGACATAAATTGTGTTATTCATATTAATTATATCATACATTAAGTTTTTTTTCAATATACATATTGCTGAAGATGATGTTTTTAGTTTCTTATACGCAGTATAAGTAAGTATTGTAATCATGAGAAATTTCGACCTCGAGATTTTAACGGAAATATACGTTTTGACCTTCCCTGAATCGATTCCAACTATTTTTGGAATGACGTCTGTCTGTGTGTGTGTGTGTGTGTGTGTGTGTGTGTGTGTGTGTGTGTGTGTGTGTGTGTGTGTGTGTGTGTGTGTATGTGAGCGCTCTACAGCCCATCGGCTAAAGGGAAAATTATGAAATTTTAAACTTAAGATTTGCATATGCCTGGCAAGAAAACCACCTATTTTTGAAAACAATATTCCGACCGGAAGTGAAAGATTACTCTAGTCATTTTTTGCAGTTTCTATAATTACTCAAAAATAGTAACAGAAAAATTGTTACAACAAAAATTATAGATATTAGCATTTTGTACAACTTTTATTTAAAACTTTTTTCCCAAACGGTACCGCAAACACGATAATGCCTCTTAAAATGACTTCTAATTATATTTATTTTTACATAAATCGGTTCATCTGCGCCTGTCAATTGTTTAACAAAATAGCCTTAAATAATTTGAAGTTTGACATTTAATATTTATTTTAAGAATTATATTTTGTGCAAAAGCAATCTAAAGGTTAGAACAAATATTAAAAATTAGATAAATAATGAAACTGCGATATGGTTTAACCCAAATGCGTATAAGAAAGTTCGGTGCATGACACTGCAGACGTTTATTAATATTACGGATAATTTGGACAATGTCACATATTTTCCTTCTCACTTCGGTCTTTTAAGCATGTGCTGTACTCTCATCTTTAATATGCTTCTAAATACTACTTTAAATAAATTTTCATTATTTTCTTTTCTTTATACAATCTTAGATTGTATTTAATCTTAGCAAGCACTTTTAATTCATCTAGTGCCGTTTTGTTATTGGGGTATTCGAAGTTGAATAAAATTTAAAAAAAATAACTTTATGCTGCTTCTGCAATTACTCAAAAACTGTTGCAGTTATAGATAAATTATTACAACAAAAATTATAGATATCTGCATTTTGTACATCTTTTGTTTGAATTTTTTTTCCCAAACGGTACCGGAAACAAGAAAATGGCTTTTGGAAATTCTTCATATTATATTTATTTTTACATTAATGGTATCATCTGCGCCTGTCAATCGTTTAACAAAATAGAATTAAATAATTTGAAGTTTGACGTCTTATATTTATTCTAAGAAATAGATTTTTTGTAAAAGCGATCATAAGGTTAGAACAAATATTATAAAATAGAAAAATAATGTAACTACGATATTGTTTAACCCATATGCGTATAAGAAAGTTCGGTGCATGACACTGCAGATGTTTTCTATATAGTGTAGCGTACTATGATTTTACAATACCAGGTGCATCACTCGGCCTTGTTTAGTTTACGTATTTGCTTTGAAAATCACGATACGGCGATTTATGATTAACGATTTTAATGCTAGTATTGGTGCACTTTATTATTCGGAAATTTACTGTGAGTGAATGAATATAATCTAGGAGGCGCCAGTTTTGAAGTATAAATTAAACATTTGCAGTGTCAAGCACCGAACTTTCTTATACGCATTTGGGTTAAACCATATTGTAGTTTCATTATTTATCTAATTTATAATATTTGCTCTAACCTTTAGATTCCTTTTACAATAAATTTATTTCTTTGAATAAATATTTAGTGTCAAACTTCAAATTATGAAAGGCTATTTTGTTAAGCAATTGAAAGGCGCTGATGAAAAGATTTATGTAAAAAATTATATAATAAGCAGAAATTTATTTAGAAGCCTTTTTGGAAAAAAAATTCAAACAAAAGTTGTGCTAAATATGTAACCATTTTTGAATAATTGCAAAAACTGCAAAAAATGAGTAGAGTAAACAGGCACTTCCGCTTTGAAATTTTTTTTCAAAAAAAGAAATTGCACACCCCAGGCATATGCAAATCTTAAGTTCAAGGTTTCATAATTTTAGCTGCAACCGTTTAGGCTGTAGAGAACATACACACACACACAGACAGACACACACACACACACACATACACACACACACAGACAGACGTCATACCAAAATTAGTCGGAAGCGATTCAGGGAAGGTCAAAACGTATATTTCCGTTAAAATCTCGAGTTCGAAATTTTTCATGATTACAATACTTACTTATACTGCGTATAAGAAAGTAAAATTAATTTAATAAGTTGACGCATATTATGGGATTGATAATGTCAGTAGGAACGAATCTTAATGCATGGGAACGGCAGATTCCTTAATTGCAGTGCCTAATGGTTTTTCTCATATTTATAATAAAACCGTTTGCTGCTCATAGCGGATTTTTACTTTCTTATACGCAGTATAAGTAAGTATTGTAATCACGAAAAATTTATAACTCGAGATTTTAACGGAAATATACGTTTTGACCTTCCGTGAATCGATTCCGACTATTTTTGGAATGACGTGCGTCTGTAAGTGTGTGTGTGTGTGTGTGTGTGTGTGTGTGTGTATGTGTGTGTGTGTGTATGTGAGCGCTCTACAGCCCAAATGGCTAAAGGGAATATTATGAAATTTTAAACTTAAGGGGGGAGTACACTTTGATTTTTCAAAAAATGCATTTTTTGGCTTAAAATGTTCCTTGGGATGTATACATTAATTTAAAAGTATTCCTTACCGCTTTACGAAGCGATTTCCTGAAATATGTACTGGCGCGCTGAGAGAGCATTTGAGCGCGCAAATGTCCGGTAGGCCCGGATTCCTGGTGTTCCTGGCAGAAGGCGAAAGCGACCGGTGAGCTGAAGGACTACAATCACAAGCCTGCTATGAAGAAGGAAATTTTCGTCGATCTCAAACCGGTCTACACAGAGTTGTCCCGAGATGACTTGCTGCAAGGATACCTCGGTGGGTTTACTCAGAACGAGAACGAGTCTTTCAATGCCACCCTGTGGCATATGGCGCCGAAAATTGGTCACAGCGGGAAGTCGGTGGTGGACATCGCAGCTGATATTGCTGCGTGCAATTTCAATGATGGGATGATGGGTATCATGGAAATAATGCAAGTACTACATCTGGAAATCGGCCCGACCTGCTACAACTTCTGCCTGGCTGCTGACGCCGAACGCACGAGCAAGGCGGAGGAGCGCCTCACGGATGCAGCGAAAGAAGCCCGGAGATGCAGTTTGGCGACCCGAAAACACAAGGACTTCTTGAATGACAACGCAGAAGGCCAAATGTATGGAGCCGGCATCGCCGATTGAAGGTAAATATCACTTTTCCACGAGAAAAATGAAATTTTATCTTTAAACGCGCTTATCTCGAAACGGGGTTTTTCAAACTGGCGTGGGAAATAACTCTAACCAGTTATCATCAAATTTGGATATCGTCTACGTTTTCTCGTTCAGAATTAAATTCTGCTTAGAAATACCTATCCACATTTTCGATTTTGTCAAAAATGGATTTTTAATCTACGATTTTGTAAGCATTTTTAGGGTGAAAAAATGGTCTTTTTTTCCCAAGGCCAAAACTTTTGAAAAAATCAATTGAAAAAAATCGGAATACCTATTTCTAACCCAAATTTTGTTACTTATCAGGATTTTGTTCGATTGATTTTCCAGGATCATATGGGAAGGAGTATTTTCCCACGCCGTTTTCCGACTTCCGCGCAAGGACGGCCGCGCGACCTGGTGCACCGACCACGGGGGGCCGCCAATCGAGTTCAAAAAAAATACAAATTGTAGTTCGAAAGTTGAGTAATAAATGGGTTATAACATATTTGCCCTCCCTGAATGTTTTATTGCTTAAAAAAATTAACGAAAATGCCTTACTTTTTGGACGTTCAAAATGTACTCCCCCCTTAAGATTTGTATGTGCCTAGCACGAAAATCTCCTACTTTTGAAAACCATACTCCAACCGGCAGTGCATGTTTACTCTAGTCATTTTTTGCAATTTCTGCAATTACTCAAAAACGGTTGCAGTAACAGAAAAATTGTTACAGTAAAAATTAGAAATATCAGCATTTTGTACAACTTTTATTTGAAACTTTTTTTCTCAAACGGTTCCGGAAACAAGAAAATGGTTCTTGAAATTACTTCATATTACATTTAATTTTACATAAATCGTATCATCTGCGCCTGTCAATTTTTTCTCAAAAAAAAAAGAAAACAGACTTAAATAGTTTGAAGTTTGACATTTTATATTTATTCAAAGAAATATATTTAGCGCAAAAGTGTTCCAAAGGTCCGAACAAATATTATAAATTAGAATAATAATGAAACTACGTTGTGGTTTAACCCATATGCGTATAAGAAAGTTCGGTGCATGACACTGCATATGTTTTGAATATGTAAGTGACTTTAAACTCAAAGATCGGTTTTCGCGTCAACCATAAATTGTGTATTAACTTCGCGATCCATTATGAAAGGAAGAATTTACGATATTCGGATGATGTCAGTTGCGGCTTTTAGTTTCCCTTATTTGGGCAAAGAGGTTCGCAACGCTTGGGGTACGTTCCAAAACTATGAGTAAAGGGAGAGTGAGGATGAGGTAAGGGTAATACCACATGACAAGCCCACAGAACTTGAATTCTGAACGCATCTGGATAACTTTATGGTAAAGTGATACAAATGTGCATGCACGGGTTTACGTGGAATTATTTTTACCTAAAAACCACATATCATATTATAATGAATTTGAAAAGGCAATCTGTGCATTTAAATATCTTTTAGATAAGTGCAATGTATTGCAGCCTTATTTGTCATACAATTCAGAATCTGGGAAGATGGAGACATTATCACAAATTATTTCATGTGTGCAATTTGTAATTAAAGCATTCATTATAAAAGAAACCAAAAAAAATACACAACAAAACAAACAAACCAAATTAATTTTCAACTGTAACACGATATACTATTGCGCATGGCGGGTAAAATTATCCCGTGGTCACCGAGTGCGGTAAGATAGGTACACATAGAGTACACTCTCCGTCGTTCAAGAAGAAAAGTTAAAAACTGGCCTTGTCCTCGATCGCGTGATTTTGAACGATGGCGAGCATAATCACGATGTGCTTGGTCACCAGAAGCAGGTGGTATCGATCGTCGTTGCCTGACATTGACTGCCCCTTTCCGGCACTGAACTTTACATTTGATATTATAACATATAAACTTAACTATTCACTTTTGTTTTAAAAAATACTTTTAAAAAAAGTACATCTATATAAATTAGCTTACTTAAATCACGTAAGCTCACCATCTCAAGCTGAATTTGTAGAAATTAATAAATTAAAATGTAGCCATTCGTATATAATTATCTATATTTAAATCAAAATAATCGTCGACGGACTGTTGCAGATGTAGGCGATAAAATGAATCTTAAATCTTAAATCTTTTAGTTTTAATAATTTTGTAATACATAATTAACACCAGAATGCTGGCATGGCGCTACTTTCTGTGAGGTAACTACGTCAGTCTACCCTAATGCATACATACCAATGTAAACGCATATTGTGAAGTCAGCAGTTTGACTGATTTAATAAGAACTCTGTTACAACGATAGCAGTTTGTCTACCGTATTTTATCACAGCTTGGTAAATACATTTAATATAACCAACTAATAATTAACACAATGCAGCTTAGGTAACTAAGTTTTTATTTATGGTTAATAACTAATGATCAACTAATGATATTATAATCCCATCTTACACAACTATATCAAACCTGGTCAAGGTACAACCAATATTGCAAAACTTTTATTTTATAGCACACTGCTTATGAATCCGCTCCTTTACGTTTTAATTTATTTAATAAATTAGGTTTCGCAAGTAACTTAAGACGGTTTGATTTTTAATGCTACCCGTGAGACTTTTTCAGATAAAGTGTAAATTGTATTTGCAGAAGAAAATATTTATTTTAGATTGATTTGGTTCCGCGGTCCTCGTGCATATTGTTTTTTGTTAGTCTCTATAGTTATAAATGAATCTGTCAATTAATACGAAATTTTTTCGTTGCCTTATTTTGAATAAGCCATATTAATGATGCCTTTCGTATTTTATTGACTATCATTAATAGCTTTTTTTTATAAATAGTTTATTACCAGATCAACAGTTAATTTGTTATACATGGCATTGAGGATAAATTAACATGTCATTGATGGGGATTTTATTTAACCCCTATCAGTTTATATTATATTAGCTACAATGTGTAATTGCAAGATGAGGGTGCTGATTGTCTTATTTCTTAGTCTGCGAGTTCTTCACTGCTAGAGCTTAGAAGTAGATCCTGCGGTAGTCGCCTTTTTAACCGTGTTTTCTTGGATTTTTTGCCTAATTTATAGTGGTCCGTGCTTGGGCATAGAGGCATTTTGGCGAGAAAGTTTCTAGCTTGTTTTTTGATATAATCTTTTATTGTAATAATCTGTAGTTCTCGATGTAGTTGCTTGTTTCGCACATACCATGGTGCATTTACGGCTATTCTGAGTATTTTATTTTGGAATTTTTGAATTTGGTTAATATGGGTTTTTGATGCAGTTCCCCAGATTGGACACGCATGGGTTGAATTATTGAAGTGTAGATTAGTTTTGTGCATTCCGGTCTTAAGGATGATTTCCTGTTTATTAACGGGTATAACATTCCGAGTCTTTTGTTGCCTTCCTTTATTTTCTGTACGATGTGGTTTTTCCCGGTGAGTCGTCGATCTAGGTATAGTCCTAGATATTTAATGGCTGAGTTTCGCGGGTTCCATTCAATATTTTCGTTCTCGATTGTAATGTTTTGTGCTTCGATATTTCTGTAACAAACGCGCGTCTTATGAGAACGTGCACGCGTTTGGCTCCCTCTTAACTATATGCGCGTAGCGATGCTTCTTCTTATACTCACCCGGTGGTTGGTTTTTAGGTGAAGTCTTCTAATACACACTTTAAGGTCCAGACTGGGGTTAGCTCGTTAGAGATTTAAATTGGTTTAACAATAAATAACAATTTAATTCAAACAATAAAAATATAACAAATATGACAACGAAAATGGATTTACAAAAAAGATACTGAATAAAGCTTACGTTACTTACTGACAAAATACTACTCGCTAATCGCAATCTGAACTGAGACCTCGATGCCAAGCGACATCGCGGTTTTATACTCAATTTTGACCTAAATTCAAATGTCCGATATTGTAAACAAATCCCGATCTAGCAACATTTCGTTAAATGACATCGCACAATTTTATGCAACTGTTGCTGGATATGACGTAGCTAGTTGCATTTGCTAATCGCGAATTACCTAGCTCAGCAAAACTGAACTAGGTCGGTACGCAACTAGCTTGATTTGTTACATTTCTTTGCAATGTGAATATCTTTGCTTAGCATTTGGTCGCGTTTAGTGATATTTTCCATTATTTTTTACCAAGGCGTTAATAAATTTAGTGCATCTTGTACTCGATCTCTGGCTATGTTGATGTTAGAATGTTGCGCTATGATGGCGGTATCGTCGGCATACATGGCCAGTGATGAGTTTTGTGCGAAAGGAATGTCGTGCATGTAAATGTTAAATTAAGTTGGGCCTAGGATTGAGCCCTGGGGTACACCTGTTTGAATAATTTTTGTTGTTGATAAACAGTTGTTAATATTTACTTGGAAGCTTCTATTTTGTAGGAATGATTGCAGGATATGAAATATGTATGAAGGGAGATTCGTTGCTTAAGTTTGAATACTAGTCCCGTGTGCCAGACTTTATCAAAAGCTTGTTGTACATCCAGAAATGCAACGATTGTTGATTGTTTCCTTTCAAAGCCTTTAACAATTATTTCATTTAGTCTTAAAAGCTGATGGTTTGTAGAGTGGGCTCTTCGAAATCCAAACTGGAAGGGTGGGATAGTCCTATTACTTTCTAGAATTATGTCTAAGCGGATTTTGATCACTTTTTCGAGGATTTTGGATAGGGATGTGAGCAAACTTATTGGTCTGTAACTGGAGGGCATATTTTTACTTTTACCAGGTTTGTGGAAAACTATTATTTTGGCCTGTTTCCATTTGGTGGGAAAGTATCCTTTGGCTAGGCAGGAATTTAAAATGGAGGCCAAGAAGCTTAGCGCTTTTCGTGGTAGGTTTTTTAGAATGATGTTTGATATCTGATCAAGACCTGGGGCTTTTCTGTTCTTAAGTTTGTTGATGAGTTCTTTGAGTTCCGTTGGCGAGGTAGGTTTTATTTGCGATGGGATTAGAATGGGGTCGTCATCTGGGTTCATTGTGATTTCTTCATCATCATCATCAACATCTTGATTTGAATTGGAATGATCTGTGAATACTGTTTCGTAATAAGTGGCAAATGCGTTGCTTTTTTCTTCGTCTTTAGTAAATGTAAAATAGTCTATTGTGATTGGTGGGATTATAGTTGGGGTTCTTAGAATGCGCTTAGTTGCTTTCCACATTTGTGGATCGCCTGCGTCTATATCTTGTAGGTATTTTTGGTATTCTCTTAATCGGTTGTTTTCGAGTTGGTTTCGTACTTCATGCGTTAGTTTATTTAGTTCTCTTTTATAATTTTTGTCATGCGTTCTTTGCCATAGTTGCCTTGCTCTATTTTTTTGTTTCATAAGATTAAGGATTGGCTGTGGTGTAGTAGAGATAAAGTGCTTAACTTGGGGGACTTAAGAGGTTGCTATTCTTGCCGAGTTTATTATTGTTAGTGTTAAATGGGAAATTGCATTGTAAATGTCGTCTATGTTATGAAGTTTTACTGATGAATTTAATTTGCTGTTTATTTCATTTTTATATATTTCCCAATTTATTTGACCATACGGTAAACTGTTTCGCGGAGTCATTAGTTTGGGCTGGTTTGCGAATGATATGGTTACGGGTAGGTGGTCAGAGTCAAGCTCCCAGATGACGTTGTGAGTAAGGGGACGTGGGATATATTTGTATAGGATGATATCAAGAATATCTGGTCTGTGATCTTTACGATAGGGATAGTGAGTTGGTTCGGAGGGTGCAGAGATTTGTATAAGGTGTTTACTGATTATGTTTTGAAGTCTTAATTCATTTGGATTGTTTGCTGTGCAGCCCCATTGGGTATTTTTACTGTTTATATCTCCAATTAGTAAGGTTGGCATGTTGTTGTTAAAAACTGATGTGATATCAGCTTCTTGTATCCTTTTGCTTGGTTGCTGGTAGGCTGACACAATTTTTATTGTCTCATTATTTTGTAGAGTAACTTCTACAGCGACAGCTTCTAGAGCGTGTAGTTGGGGCAGCACATGCTCGTTGTGTTTTAGTTTGTTTTTAATTAATATTGTTGCACCTCCCGATGCTCAGAGCTTTATTTTTATTTCATTTAAAAATATTAAATCTCCCATCCGTAGTTTGAGAGCTAAATCAATTTTTTAAATTTTACGTTTAAAGTAGAGCCATGTATGACCACCAGACAGATCAATCATGCAAGGATGCAATTTCCGACAAAATTTTGTTGCAGAGGTTTTAATAAAGGCCATGCTTAAAACCAATTTGTCTTTTTAGCTACCAAAATTAAATCTGATTATTGCCGTTTAAAGTTTTTTGAGAGCAACACTGTTGGAAGTCAGTGTTTCATCGTTTGGTAACAATAGTATGCTAGTTTGTTCTATCTATGCTCAAAATATAAGTACTTGTATTTTGTTTCATATATGGAAATCGGACAAAAATTGAAATCGTATCAATTGGGGCTAGTTGTTACAGATCTCTAGGGACATAATACTCATATTATACATAATTTGAATAATCAAAACTTTGTTACTTTTACTTACAGACGTTGTGTTGGGACAAAGGTGGGCTTATATGGGTCGTTTGTAAAATGATCTGTCTTATGTTTCTGTTAGCAACAGTTCTGATTTAAATAATGAAGACAGCGACTAGTATTTACTTACTAAGAGATTTTATTTTAATTTTTCTTACTTTCAGAAATACCAAGCTCATTTCCGAATTTTATCAATATATAATAAATTTGTCTTTGTGATTCTTGTTTGCTTAGGTTGTGAATGTTGCAGCAAAGTGTCCGTCTTCTCTAACAAATGGCTCCGTCGAGGGGTTAGTTTTTACACTCTACACCAGGGTAAAAACTAACAAATGTTATAGTTAAATGACAGGTATTTCTGACTTAGCTACTGTTTTTCTAATTAAAATATCTGCAATGTCATACACTTAACTTTCGTATACGTATTTTGGATAGATCATATCATTTATTATTTTTATAATTTATATTTTTTTCTAATTTTTGGAACAGTTTTCCACCAAATATATTTCTTGGAATAAATATAAAATGTCAAACTCATAATTATTTAAGTCTATTTTGTTTTTTTTTAAACATTTGGCAGGCGCATATGATACGATTTATGTAAAAATTAATATAAAAAGAAATCTCAATCGCCATTATTATGAAACCTGTTCTTTTTGAAAATAATTTTCAAACAAAAGTTATGCGAAATATGAATACCTTTTATTTATTTTAAAATATTTTTTTCTGTAACTGCAACCATTTATGTGTAATTGCAGAAACTGCGAAAATTTACAAGGGTAAACAAGCATTTCTGTTTTGAGCATTTATTTTTTCAAAAAAAAAGGTACACTTGCTAGGCATATACAAATCTTAAGTTCAATATTTCACAATTTTGCATTAAACCGTATAGGCTTATAAACACACACACACACACACTTACACATATACACAAACACACACACAAACAGACGTCATTTCAAAAATTGTCGGAATCGATTCAGGGAAAATCAAAACGTTTATTTCCGTTGATATCTCGAGATCGAAAGTTTTCATGATTACAATACCTTCGCAGTAGCGTAAACCTACTATTTGGAATAAGTAGCCCCACCCGCCCTTTCTATGTTCTCGATCGCGGAATAAATTTATTACATTGCAGGAATGATAAAATAATAGTCGATGTTTGCTCTAAGATATCTGATGCAGCTTTCATTAAAGGCGAATCCTATCAAATTTCTAATGCGCTTACTACTTCATGAGTAGTTTAAGTTTTAACCTAATGCAATATACTGATAAAAATTAGACCGTACCCATTTTATCGTGACTAATATCGTATCTATTCCCCTGTTCATCAGGTTTTTTGTAACCAGGACCGTTAGCATAAGACAGTGTTGAATATGGCATATTATCTTGAGATGATATTCCAGCAATACCAAAGATGTCGGAACCTCTATTGGAATATCCGTTGAGAGTCATCGTGTGAGCATGATCAGATGTAACTACAATGAGTGTATCTTCAAGAGTAGTCATACTTCGTGCCAATCGAATAGCTTCTGAAAACTGAACTACTTCTTCTAAAGCTTTATGTGCTTTAGTATCATGATGAGCGTGATCTATTCTTCCTCCTGCAAATAAAGGAAATAATTAAATTGATGATTGTTATGAATTTCAGAAAAATTCATCGAGCCTCGCCGGAGATCGAACCGAAGGCCTCTATATTTACGCTCCATTCATTTCATTTTAAATTTCTCTTTATTATTTTATTTTTTATTACAGATTATTAATTAATCTATTTGGAACGCTTGGCGGGTTTTGTTAGAGATCCTACTCACAAAAGAGTTTAACAATGAGATATGTAAGAAATAAAAATTGTATGAAAAGTGTAAATTTATAATAATTGTGATTTTGTTTTCTGAATTTTGGATTACATATGGAAAAAAAACATTTATTTACAAATGAAAAACATATTTTGTAAAACTTAAATCTACTCTTAATTAATTAAAAACAATTAGGTTGTGATGATGGATGATATAATATATTGTTAGTTGTGCACGATATGTTTAGAGTTTTGTGTAGTTGTTTTATTTGTTGAATGTAGTTTGGCTTGGTTGGCTGATGCTGTATGTGTGGTGGTGGTTGTATATGCATGAGGGGCCTGCATATGTGTTTAGAATGTGGGTATGAGATGAGGTGTGGTTGGTGTGCTATTGTTAGGTGATTTGCTCTTGAAGCGCTCGTGATATACTAAAAGTAATTCATATGGGAGCTTGTGCTTTGTCTTGAAGGGAACGTTGTGGTCTTTGTTGAGGGTGATGATTTGTATGAGCTGGTAGTAGTTTGTGTATAAAATTTTTGTGCTAGTTAGGTGATGAAGTCTTTGATGTATGACATGTTGGTCAGTAGATGAAGGTCTGTGATGCGAGTGTACCTTGAAGTCTGTGCAGCAAGGCGCTAGCACTTATTTTGAAACCTCTGGAGAGGCAGTGTAGTGGTGTATGGTGCGCCACACCAGGCTGGAGCTGCGTAGGTAAGGATTGGTCGTAGAAGGGATTTGTATAGGAAGAGTTTGGTTTTAAGGAATACTGAGCTGTTTTTGGTTAGGAGGCAGTATATGTTGCTGTAGGATAGTTGTGCCTATAGGATAAGATGTTGGTGTGTATGATTGAGTCAGGATGAGAGGTGAAAACCGAGGTATTTACCTTGTTTTATATTGGTGATTTTGTGGTTGTGAATGACTTAAGGGTATATTTACGCTCCACTGCTCTACCACTTGAGCTTCGTAGCCCACGCCAGGCGAACCAATGATTTTATCTCAAATTCGAAATCTAGGTGTGGCCTAGTGTATTTATTATTGATTCTTAGACTTCGGTTAAGATATTGACAAGGACTCTAAGCTACTAGCGGCCACTATTTATTAATTATATGTTTTTATTTTAAATCAATAATGAGCTGGTTTTTTTGTTGAAAATTGTACCAACGTGAAGTGTTAAATTGATGATTGCTACGATTTTGAGAAAAATTTATCAGGCCTCGCCGGGGATCGAACCCAGACCCTTGAATTTACGCTCCATTCATTTTATTTCATTTTCAATTATCTTTATTGTTGAAGATTTTTTATTATATTATCTAATTTAAATAAATTTTGGACAACATGGTTGGTTGTATCAGAACTCCTACTCACAGGGGTGGTGTATATCTGTGTTTGAGTGTGATTGCGTTAAGTGCTTTAATACGTTGTATTATTGTTTTCTGTTATTATAATTAAAACTTTTCTTTTACAGTGTGGTATGATTGTATTTATGAGAAAAAAAGGACTAGTCCCATTTAACTTCACGTGAGGTATTTTGATAATACTTAAAAATAGCCTAACTAAATTAAAATTAACATTTACATTGATGATAGATGTACATTTGTTGTGTATGAGATATGTTTTGTTTTGTGTAGTGTTGTGTCGCGTTGTGGGAGTGTCAGGTGTTCTGCTTATGGGACACATCTAAAAATATAGGTAGGTTTTGATAGGGTAACATGTGTATGAGTTTACGTGTAGTGTCGTTGTTGCGGATATGTGTGATGTTTTTATAAGTTTGTTTGAGTTGAGTAGTGTGTTATTATAAAATTGTTGCGTTATGTCTAGAATGTATTCTCTCATGTATGGTATGTTAGTATCTTCGTGAAGTTGTGTAGCTCGGGTGTACCTTCCAGGTGTGGTCGCGATTCGTAGGCACATAGTTTGGAGGTGTTGCAATTGTAGTATGGTGGTGTTTGCTGCATTACACAAAACTGGGGTTGCATACATAATGATGGGTTGTATGATTGATGTGTAAATGCGTATTTTGTTTTTAATGTATAGGGAACTGTACTTTAATAGGAGATTGTACAGGTTGCTAATGATGGTGCTAATGTTTGTTGCATGTTTAATCTGTGGGCCGTGTCTTAGTGTTCTGTGTAACTGTATTCCGAGGTATTTTACTATGTTTGTGGGTGTGATTTTTTGATTGTGTATTACAAGTGGTGTGACTATTCGGTTTTTTGTGAATTTACGTGTGAAGTCTATGGTTTCGCTTTTGTTGGCGTTTATGTTTATTTTCCATTTCTTGCAGTATCTCTCAAGTATGTTTATGTGTATTTGTATTTGTTTAGTGGCTACTTGTGCGTTAAATGAGTCTGCGTAAATTGCGGTGTCGTCGGCGTGTGGTGCTTTGTGTGTATTTGGGACCGTGGAGATATCGCTTATGAAAAGGTTTAACAATTTGGGGCCAAGGACGCTGCCTTGTGGGATCCCTGCTACAATAGGTTTAGGGTTAGATAGAAAGTTGTTGATTTTGGTGCAAAATGAGAATAGAAGTTTGGTTTAAGTAGGAAGGAATCGGAAGGATATAAGTTTGGCCATGAGCCGTACTGTTCAGACCATGTCGAAGACTTTTTCAATGTCTAGTAGAGCCATGAGCGTTACTATGTTTTGGTAGAATTGGGTTGCGATATCGGTTGCATTCCTGCACACCTGATGCACCGTGCAATGTCAGGCCAAAATGGTGAACAGGGGTGAGTTCTTGTCCTGTGTCGATATCAACCACCCGGGGAGGATGATTTTTTGTAATTTTGGATAGGGTATTTAGTAGACTGATGGGACGATCGCTGATAGGGAGGTGGATGCTTTTTCCAGGCTTCAGATTTGGATGGACAATAGCCAGGCAGCTGGGAAGTGGTGAAGTTTGATTATTGAATTTATGATGAAATGGAGTTGGACGATAAATGTTTTGGATTGGTTTTGTACTAGGAGGTTATCCATTAGGTCTGGGCCAGGAGCTTTGCGATTGGGTAATATTTTGATTAAGTTGGTAGGTAGGTAGGATTAAAATTTAAAGGCGTATCAGCCTCTTGGGCTATTCACGCCATGAACTATATTATGAAATAAACTAACATTTTAAATATATGTTGTGTAAAAAGAAAATTGTAAACTTAAATCTATTAAATGTAAAATATTAATAAAGAGGATTAAAAATGTATATATATATATATAAATAAATAAAATGTACAGGTTTAAAATTGTAAAAATAAATGATATTGTAGAATATTATTGAGTGCTAATAATAATACGTGTATAAATAAAATTAAAGACAAAGCTAGCACTTCTAAATAAAGGCAAATAGACCTGTATTCCTGAGAAACAGGACGACCCTATCAATGAGTGTCGAATGGTCACCAAAAGCCACCGTCAGGTCAAGTGACAGACCCGCCCTGTTTCGCTGCTCGGTAAACTGGGAGCAATATTTTGATTAATTTGGCTAATTTGGATGGGGTTGTGAGGAGTCTGGTCTGCGTTTTGGTGTCATTGTAATGCGGGGTGTTTAAATAGTATATTGTATCTAGCATGACTTTATTTTATGTGGGTGAGTTTGGGGTGTGCGTTACGTGTATTTGTTCAAACGTGTTAGCAATCATAACTGCTATGTCTTCGTCACTTAAGACTGTTAAATTATTTTGTGTGACTGTTGGAATTCTGGTGAGTGGTTTTTTAAGTGTTTTTGTTAGCTTCCAGAGACAGCTGTCATTAGGGTTGAAGGCGGCGATATTTTGGGAGCATGTATTTTTTCTGTGTTCTTTTATTTGTGTTTTGATTTGTGTATTTAAGTGTTTAAACTGTATTCTGTGTGTGGGTAGGTGTGTCCTCTGTGTCTTCTTCTAGTGTAGTTGCATTGTTTAAGTAGCTATAAGTGGTGTGCTTCGGTGCGAAAAGATTGCGACGTGTAAATTGTTGAGTGTACGGCCGTTAGTGTTTGTGGTGTTGCAGTCCCAGTTTAGATGTCTCGCATTATAGTCTCCCTCAACTAGTGTTTTGTTTTGTGTAATAGTATGGAGAAGTCTGTTAGTGTAAAGTTGTTTAATGGTCTGTTGTAAGTAGTGTAAATTATTGTGTTGTCTGCAAGTGTTAGATTCAGTGTTTCTAGTGTATTGTGTGGGTTTGGTGTGAGAGTATTTGGTTTGTTGTTTTTACCTAATACTGCAACGCCGCCGCAGGAAACCGGGCCCTGCTGTGGCCGATCAACTCTGTACGTTATGTATCTGTGTGTGTTAAAGTTGTGTGTTTTAGTTAAGTTTGGTTTCGTTAAGTAAACAAATGTGTATGTTGTGTGTTTGGAGAAAATGTGTAGGTTCACCTTACCCATAATTCCGTTGGCGTTCCATGTACAGATGTTAAGTACTGTTTGTGTTTAAATGTTGTATGTGTGTACATTTTTGAAGAATGACAAGAATATTGTGAAGTGTTCATTTTTATTTGTGGCCTTACTGAGGGCGATGTTTAAAGCCTTTACAGCTTGCAGGATGTTTGGGATGTTGATGGTGGCGTTTAATTTCTCCATTTCACCAAATAGCTCAGTAATGTTGTCTAAGTCATTGGAGTGTTGTTGGGGTTGGGTTTGAGTTGGTTTGAGTTGGGATCGCTTTGGGGTTGGTAGGGGAGAGAAACCTTGTATATTAGGAATGGGGAGAGTTTTGTGTCTAGGGGGTTGCGAGGGTTGTTGTTGTAGCTGGGGTTGTTTTTGGGTGGAAGGTTTGGATTGCCAGTGGTTCCTGGAAGGGAGGGGGGCATCTGTGTATTTGAGTAAAGGTTGGAGGGTATTGGTGTTTTGAGGGATTGGTCATAGTTTCTGTAAGTACGTTGGGCACTTTACGTAGTTCGCTGGATGCGGTCCTACACAGTTAGCGCACGTAGCTGGTGTATCTGGCGTCTTTGTTCATGTTTGAGTCAGGTGATTCTGTGCGCACTTAAGGCACCGCAGTCGTAGGCGATAGTTTGCAGTAGCGTGCCCCCATTTTTGAAGTCGGTGGCACTGGATTATGACCTTTTTATTCTGGTGCCTCTCCTACATGACCTTTGTGTTGAAGATGTATTTGGTGTTTGTGTGTCCGCCTAGCTGATTTAATGTGTGCTTGTTCGATGTCGTGATGAGAAATAGGGGACGCCGAGTGTTCCGTATTCGGAAAACTTTTTCCACTTCGACCGCGGCTTTTTGGAGCTCGGCATGGAGTTCTGCTAGTGCTGGGTCATTATCCAGTCCTTTTAGTACGAATTCAATTGTTTTAGTTTGTCTGTTTGTATATTTGTAGTAGTGGAAGTCTTTGTCTTTGTTTATGTCGGTGGTGAAGTTTTGTCGGTCTGTTTTGTCGAGTGTGTAGATGTTGGTGTTATTGTTTGTGTATTTTATGTGATAACTATTCTGGGCGAAGTCTTGAATGTCTGTTTAAAAGCTGTCTGTGGTTGAGGGTGCATCAGAGTTGATTAAGGGTGGAGAGAGTCGCGTTCTGCGGGTTTGATGTGATGGTGGGTCACGTTAGTCATATGTATCTTCGTAATTTGTGTCGTCGTTGTCGATGGGTGGCTGGTATTTGTTTTGCGTTTGTGTGGTGGTCCTATTCGTGGCGATGGACTTTGCAGTTCTTCTAGGAATCTTGAAGATCCTTTCCTCGATTCGGGCGTCTTCTCTAAGACGGACTTGGGCCCTGGGGGCAAACACCTTGCTTACCCTTACTTTGGGTTTATCCTGCCCACTAGTGGTAAGTGTTTGTGTATCCGAGTCTGCCCTGTGGTGCGCGTTGTGTGGTTTGTTCTCCATTGGGACGATTGTCTTCTCACTTGAATCAAGAGCCAAATGAGGGACCGGTTCCTGATGAGAAAAATCAAAGGTCCCCGGGAGACTGTCGAGGGATGATGTTGGGGAGTCGATTATTGTACTCTTGGGTTGGGCGAATTTGCTGTTGGCGTTGTGTTGTCTCGACTTTAGGGCCAGTTTTGAACAAAATTCACGAGATGTGTCGTTCAACTCTATGTTCAATTTGTTATAAACAATTTTAAACAACGAATTTGTTTATCACAAAATTTGAAAAAAGACTGTCTTTGCTACACGCTTTGTATGGTAAGTTAGTACGTCCACTCGGCATGAAGTTAAGACTCCGACTGGATTTACGCTCCACTGCTCGACCACTTGAGCGAGTGAACCGATGAATTTATCTCAAATTCGAATTCAAGGTGTGGCCTAGCGTATTCATTATTACTGGGTCTTAGACATTGGTTAAGATATTGACATCCAACTAGCGGCCACCATTTATTAATTATATGTATTTATTTGAAATCAATAATAAAATAATCCACAAAAATTTTTGTTTCACTTTTTTTTCAATGGGTTTTCTGATACCTCCTTTTCTATAAACACAATCCAAACACATAATGTAAATAAAACCATAGCAAATAACAAACCGACAACGTTATCCGCATTAGTTTTAAGGATTTTGTAAAAATTAAACAAAAGAATAAAAGCAAATTTAAAATGAAAATAAAATGAATGGCGCGTAAATCCAAAAGCTCTGGAATGGATCCCCTGCGAGGCTCGATGAATTTTTCTCAAATTCGTAACAATCATCAATTTAATACTTCACGTTGGTACAATTTCCAACAAAGATAATAGCTCATTATTGAAGGAAATAATTATTAAAATATGCTCGGTTGTAATTGCGTAAAACTGAAATGACAGATACCACTATGACATTTGGCGATATCATTTTCAATAATATTAAAAAATGTATTCTACAATCATTATATAACTTTGAGAATAATTAATGAGATATTTTTTTTTTGCATAATTAATCATTTTATCTGCTAAATTTTTTATTTTAATAACCGAAATAATCTGATTACAAATTAAACATAAAATGTAAAGAAACTTAATAAATCCAAGGAAAGGATATGGATCTCGATGTACTAGTTGGAATAATGTATCTTTTTAGATGGGCTGATTTTTGGCTGATGATTGATTTGATAATTTGTTGCAAATGCTGACACATTCTGATTGATAATAAATAAGAAAAGACTTCTAAGATGACAAATAGCTAATCGAATCAAAAAATTGAAGCAACAGTGCATAGAAGAAATGAAGAATTCTTCAGTCAATTGCCAAAGAAATTCTGGGTGATGTTAGCGTTGCTGATATAATTAAGGAGGTAGTCCACTCTGGAAATTTCAGCTAATCGATTTTTATCTCTTTAACTTAAAAAATATTTTGGAATGTCTACTTTAGGGTAGACTCTACCGCAAGTCCGTAAGTAACGTCGTTCAATAGTTACAGGCCGATTAGTGGACCCGTGTCGAGACGCTCCAAGCGCGCTCAGGCAAGCGCTCGGAAAACCCGCCCTTTACCGGCGAAACTTTAAGCGCGATTATCTCAAAACGATGTTTTTACAATTGGCGGGAACTGTATCAGTAAAACGGCGCATCCGTTTTAAACGGTGCTTAGATTTCTCAATTTGGAACATTTTTTTCTAGTGAAGTATGTAGCCGTTTTTTGTACGAATCAAAAGTGGATTGTTGGTGCAAGCTTTTATCTCCATTTTTAGTGTCAAAAGTGGACTGACCTTTTCAAAACGTCGCCAAATTTTTATTTCTCAATCAAAATTAAAAAGGCTACGTACTTCAACGGGAAATCTATCAGGAAATAACGAAACCAAAAATGTTTTGTTATATTTCCAATGGTGTGATTAGAATCTTTCCCGCCCCAAGATAACATAAACATGGAGGTCTCCTGCAGAATCTGGTGTAGCGGCCAAGGGAGAGACTAGATTCTCCTTTAAAGAAGACATTTCAATGATTACAACCATGCATTCAATTTTTACAATCAATCGTTAATTACCCTTAAAATAATTTTTCGAAAATGAACTATTTTTCATGCCGCCGGAGTGTACTACCCCCTTATATAACAATTGCAAAAGAGAAGGATAAAAAAATTGTGAGAGAATATTATTTAAGCACGGATACCATATTTAATTAAAAGTAGAGTCTAAATAGTAAAATCAAGTAGATATTACGGAAATGGTAGTTGATGCATTATTAATGATTAAGAGATGAAATAGATACTGTTTAGATTTATATGTTCTGATGCTGCTGGGTATACATACAGTTAAGATTTGGAAGTGCAAATTTATTTTATTGAACATTAAAGATATTTATCCTTTGTCTGTAAATATCATAGTTCCCATTCATAGGAAGTGTGCTGAGATTGTCCCGTTTCATAAAAAATAAAGTAATTTAAATACTATTTTAATTGTACCAATTCTCAAAGTTATATATTAATAACATAATCACTGTTATATCCTTAATAATAACGCAATCGTTTTAAAAACATGTGACAGCTTTAATTAGTAAATTTCCTGCAATATTGAAGTTTAATGTAATAATAGCATATTTTTCTATGATGTATTGATAAACTTACAATATAAAAACATATGAATCCCGATGAATAAAAAATCCTTAATTTTCCGAAATAATATATGTATATAACTTTATATCAAATCATACGTTTAATAAAAAAAGTGTAATTGTTTATCAACAATTTCAATCACAAATATTTTCATAAAAAGTACTTAGAATTACAAATCAACTTATTAGTAATAAGTAACCTATTTCAGTAAACAATATTCATACATATTTACAAATTTAATCCTAAATTGGATAAGCTGGTTTAATGTAAGTAGCACTAGTAACTCAAAATATTAAAATTTTTCACTTTTAAATTTATTCTATTTTCGTTTTTAAACATATTAAAGAACGTTTTACTAATTTTGTGCATAAACAACTACCCGTTTTAAAACCTAGCACTGCAGATCCAATTAATATGAATATACTTAAATACCATACTCAATATAATATTGAGCTCATGAATTTACAATAATGTACTGTGCATTTTTCTTTTTATTCAACTGTCAATTATCATGTTTTTACTTTTTTATACGCAGTATAAGTAAGTATTGTAATCATGAAAAATTTCGTTGTCGAGTTTTTAGCGTAAATAAGGCTTTTGAACTTCCATGAATCGTGTCTGACTATTTTTGAGATGACGTATGTCTGTGTGTTTGTGTGTGCCTGTCTGTCTCTGTCTGGCTGCCTGTGTGTATGTGTATGTATTGAAGTCATAGACTTTTTCAGTAAACGTCACATGTTTCACCTCATAATTTAGTCATTCTAACCTAATTTTAATTTTGTAACTTTTTCTATACACGTTGTCCTTTTCTTTTGTAAATATATTTTTCATTTTGATTTTCCTAGTTTAATAGAAAATGGAAGAGAAATTCAAAAGGTTATGGTCTCAGAACTTAAATGACTGCGTTGTGATTTTTGTGAAGTTGTGCGTTGTGAAATCGTATCTGTTTTTATGAAGTTGAGTTCTTGCTTACGTTTCACGTGTCTGCAAGAAAAATGGAATTCATGAGAGATCAAATTGGTCTGCTGGAAGGTAAAATGAAGTGGAAATTTAAGGCACTAATCCTATTGAGGAGTCAAAATGGAGCATTGCATGTTGTGGAAAGCCGCTTAGGCTAGGAACACCTGCAACTGAAAAGGAAGATTATGATAAAAAACTTGAAGACTTTAATAAAACTGATAGCAGTGCTCTGTTATTACAACAACAAACATGACTGAAGATGTGTTTAAACTTGTAATGGGGTTTTCAAACTCAGTTATAAATTGATAAGAACTGAATAGGCTATTTGATGGGTCTGTTGAGAATCGAGCCTTTGATTTATGCTTACAATTCTTAGGTACAAGCGGGATGAAGAAGATGACATTGCAAGTCATACCTCTAAACTGAAAAACATTTGGAGTTATCTAAATGTTCAATTGACTAAATATGGTAGTTCGAAACTACCAGATTTATTACTGATGTGCCAAATATTAGATTTATTGCCAAAAAATTATTTTTCCTTCAAGTCTAACTGGTATCCAAAAAAGAACGAACATTAGACAATATAACTACACATGTCTGTATGTATGAGAGGGGGTTGAACGGCACCTAAAGTAAACATGAGGTTGTTGTTTCCCATAAGCCCTTGGTTGAGCTTATGCTGGGAAAAGTGTCAAACGCAAGCTAAAACAATGGGTTTGTAATTATTGTAAAGGTCCTCATAAAATGACTACGTGAGCTAAATGAAAGGCAGGTGGTACACCACCACCCGTGAAGAGCTTCCATGCAAATAAAAATATTGATGGTGAAAAGTCAAAAAAATCTTAGAAAAAGTTGATACTTCTTGCGTCCTCCAATTTTGTGGTTAATGCAGAGCGTGATAATGATTTGTTCTATGTAGACAAATCATATTGTAAACAGAAAAGTTGTATTCTGTCATTATGCACCTTTTGATAAAATTTTACCTCATAGTACAATAACTGCAAATGGTGTATATGTTAGAGCCCTTGGCACAGGAACAATTGAGCTTTAGGCATTGGTAAATGACCGCTGGAATGACTTGACTTTAACTGATGTGTAGTTCGTCCCAAATATTAAGAAAAATCAATTTTCTACTCTGGCTGCTCATGACAGCTCCAAAGTGAATTTTCTTCAAATGTATCTGCTTTTGAATTTAAAGTTAATAAGCAGATCGTTTTTCTTGGGAGTAGAAATCGATCAGGTGGATTATATAAACCAGCAGTTAGAATTGTTTTTCCACAAGTTTTGTAAATAATTTTTCTAATGATAATCTCTTACAATTGTATCATGAACGTTTCAACCAATAAAACAAGAAGCATGTCAAGGTCAAGTTGGACAGCGAGCCATGTGAAGGTTGTGATTTCGGAAAAGCCCATAGAATGAAATTTGGAACCAGAGAAAAAGCTGAAGCCCCTGGTATGCTAATCTCGAGTGACGTACGTGGTCCCTTTGAAAAGTCCATGACTGGATTCGGTTATTATACTATTTTTAACGACGAATATTCTAGATTTCACTATGTGTACTTTTTAAAAGAAAAAACTGAAGTACCCGAAAAGTTGAAAATGCTGCTTGCTGATCATCATGTAATAGTCCTCTTAAGTGATAATGGTAGGGAATACGATAGTCATGTTGTTAGAAAAAAATTACAAGAGTAAAGAAGTACCCAGAGACTAACCATGCCGTATAAACCACAACAAAACCCTTGTGACAGGGAACACCGTACAGTTTTTGAGACTGCTCGGGCCATGATGCACTCTATGAATGATCTACTACAATCCTTATGGGCAAACGATGTAAATGCTGCCACCTACGTGTTAAATAAGACTGGACTTTCTTGTGTACCAGAAAACTCTCCATATGAGCTTTGACATGGGAAACAGCCTTACATAAAACATATCAGAATTATTGGTTCTGATTGCTATGCTCATGTTCCTAAGCAAAAAAGAGGCAGAAATACTCTAAAGGGCATACTTATTGGTTATGATACGGATGGTTACAGAATCTGGTAAAAAATGGAAGCATAATTCGTAGTCGTGATGTTGTGTTTCACGAGAAACCGGTTTCTTCTAGAACTGACTTGTATACTATCCCTATTTTGAACCTTCAGAAACTAAGAATGCCAAATTACAAAATAAAGTTACCCCTGAGCGGCCTGAGCCGTCCTGTCATGAGGAGTCGTCCGCTGAAGTTTCTCAGGGTGAGATCCCAGATGAGGAAGATCTTGATGCTCCTGTGAGACGCTCCACTCGGCATTGGGACAGGAACAGTTTGCCACTGCCCCAAAGGTATTCGGATTATATTATGTCATGTGATGCAACTATGAATGACCATTATGAACCGAACACATATGATGAGGCAATGCAAAGTAAGAACTCTAATAAATGAAAGCATACAATGAACTAGGAAATAAAATCCCTACTCAAAAATGAAACATGGACACTGGAAAAACTGCCTAGTGAAAAAAAAATCAAATCCTTATAAGTGGGGTTTCAAAATCAAAAATAATCCTGATTGATCTGTTGAGCGGTTCAAATCACACTTGGTCATAAAAGGCTGTTTACAGAAAAAACATGGTACTATCAGATCATTAATTAGTATTGCAGCTAATGAAAAAATGTCTTGAGTATAATTCGATGTTTATACTGCATTCCTGTATGGAAAGTTAAATGAAGTTATTTCTATGAAGCAGCCGGATGGATATGACGATGTATGAGGACTTGTGTGTGCTCTAAAGAGAAGTCCCTATGGTCTCAAGCAAAGTAACAGATGCTGGTACCAACGATTTGAAGAATTTTTAATTAAGACAGGATGTTAAATGAGCGAAGCTGACCCTTGTTTTTATGTGTTAAAAAGAGGTGCTGATAAAATATGGTCAACCATATATGTGGATGATGGGCTGATAGCTTCGACTGACATAAGCTGGCAAAATGAATTCATCAGTGGTCTCAAGAAGGCATTTCGTATCGTGTCAAAACCAGCATCTTATTATTTGGGTCTTGAAATTCGACTGCACCCAGATGGATCAATCAAAATAAGTCTAACTGCCTATGCCAATAAAATTTTAAATCGACTTGGAATGTCTGAGTGTAAACCTGTTTCAACAGCGATGTTAAATGAAACTGTGTGTGCAACTGATAAAGAGGAATAGAAACCCCACTCTTACAGGCAAGCCGTCGATGCATTAATGTACTTAATGGTTGGCGCCCACCCTGACCTTGCCTTTGCGGTGAGGCTTGCATTAAGATCACTGGACATTCTTCAAAAGCTTGACTGGATGAGAGCAAAGAGGATCCTTCGTTATATAAAAGGAACTGTAAATTAAGGTATCACCTACAAGAGTGGAACAAAAGTGGAATAATGAAATGTTTTAGTGTTGCCATTCACTGCGGTGATGTTTCAACTAGTTGATCTTCTTCAGGTGTTTTGTGTCTCTACTCTGGTAGAGCAGTCTCATGGATGAGTCAAAGACAAACATCGATTGCAATATCAACAACTGAGGCAGAAAATGTTGCAGCTAGTGAGGCAGCAAGGGAAGTATTGTGGCTGAAAAGACTTATGAAAAATGTTGTTGTGCTGAAGGACGTGCCTGAGCTTAAACTGAACAATGAAGCAGCAATTAAATTGACCGAGAATCCAGAATATCACAAAAGGACCAAACATATTAGAATTTGACATTTCGACCAGCAAACTGCCGACCTACTCACAATGTCGCTGCCCAGACCAAGACATGTGATATTGTGCCAACACTTGGGACTTCTGTGAGGGGAGTTTTTCCGTCATTGAGTTTTTTTTTTGTAAACGTCACATCTTTCACCTCATAATTTTGTCTTTATAACCTAATTTTAATTTTGTAACTTTTTCAATAAACGTTGTCCTTTTCTTTTGGAAATATGTTTTTCATTTTGATTTTCCTAGTTTAATAGAAAACGGAGGAGAAACTCAAAAGTATGTATGCGCTCTTCAACCTCAACAGTAGAAAATAAAATTATGAAACTACAAACTTAAGATTTGCATGTGCCTAAATGTAAAACCGTCTAGTTTTGAAAGGAATATTTCAACCGGGAAGTGCATGTTTAATCTAAGCATTTTATGCATTTTCTGCTATAACTCAATATCGGTAGTACTGACAGCAAAGTTGGTCTGATTGAAAATTATGGATATTAATATTTCGCATAAGATTTAGTTTAAAATATTTTTCAGATAAGGTACTGGTTATAGAGAAATAAGCTTTTTCAATATTCTGCTATAAATCAAAATCGGTAGTACATACAGCTATATTAGTCAGAACGACAATAAAAGATATTAATATTTCGCATAAATTTTATTTGAGAAGATTTTTCTCAAAATGTGCTGGTTACAAAAAAAAATTACTTTCTACATACATTCAATACTTCTCACGTCTACTGCATTAAGTTGACCTTCGCCAGAAATTGATGTACTCGCTACGGTGTGGCTTTACATTTATTGACCTGCGGCATGTCTGTCGCTAAATTGTCTAAAACTTTGACATTAACAAATTTTTTTAAATTATTACGATCTAATTAAAATACATATAAAACAGTTCATTGATAAATACGTCAGCTTTATTCATAAGCAAACAATTCAAAATTTATAAAATATGTTTTTGCAATGGATACGATCCATAATTCCACATTCTTCACTTATTCAATGCCAGGAAATATACAATATATACAAACTCTTATTGTTTATAAGTAATTATTAAATTATAATTATTATTAACTAATTTGTTGATACCAGTAAACTTCTTATCATATTCGTTTATATCACGTCCATTGAAACTGAGACACTTGAATTAGATGTACAGCGCGGGCGGTAGTTTCCTTGCGCATACACTCCCGAAACTTTAGCTCGGTTACTAATTACAGGCCGGAAATTTTTATTGTTCCATTTTGAAGAAGATGCATTTTACAATCTCGTAGATGAATTAAAACTCATGTAGTTCATGGAGAACTTGAAAAATATTAATTTGTTTATGATGAAATTAATTTTTGATTGAAAATTAATTAATATTTTTAAATATATTTAGTTAGACGAAAATATATAAATAAATAAATATATATATATATATATATATAGATAGATAAAAATTATCTGATGCTTTAATTATAATGTATAGTTTTCTTTATGATAATGCATTACTTCGTCAGCAATTTGTTATAAATTCAAGTTGCATATAGATATTTATAATTTTTCTTTTCTTGCTACCCGCAAAGTCAAGAGCAATTTCTATTGTTTGATTGTTATTTCTCTACATTTTTGTGCCTACTATATATTGTGACTGATTGTTTCCTCTATTTTGTTTTGTTAATCTTTTATATTTTCTATTCCTTTAAATATATCAACTTTACTTGCCTCCATTCACTATGCCGGGTAATATTTATGTGTTTGTGAGTTGTAAAAAAAGATAGAAATATTACCCAAATTTGAAAATGTTCAGATATCCTATTAAGAATGCACAACGTTTATGTCAGCAGATTCTAAATTTAGGTGTGTTGTTTCATGTTACTAAATAGAAAATACGATATGTTGAAATCCCTATTTTCTATTTAAGTTTAACCATTAAAATGCTAATAACGGAATTCTGTTCGATTTGGTTGGTTTCGTCTAAATAATCAAAATAATGTAAGGCATAAATTTATTAGGGTCCTGTGAACTTCAATTTTCACTGTAAGTCGACGTCAAACTATATCTTTCTTAAGTAGAACTGTCACCGTTGATGCGTGAGACTGTACACTATGGTTGTGCGTGGGTAATTTGTAGATGTGGGAGAGAATACGAGGGGTTGACGCGTCCCAAGAGGCGAGCGATGCTGTTGGTCAAAGTAATGCTGTCTACTGAGGGTGGATTGAGTGAGTATTTTCACTATCTTTACTGGTACCTTGTTATATCCTTATCCGCAATGTTATATCCGTAAATTAGGGCGTGCTTGGCTTGTTCCAAGATTAGATCTGATTGAAGGTAATTCAATACCGAATATGATTTCATTTCGCTTGCAGAACCTATATTTCAGTACTTGCACGGTGGATGCGCCTGTTTCTTCTTCAAGGTGAATCTGGATTCGACCAGGGTTGGATTTGAGAGAAATTCGTCCAAGTAGAGTGGACCTGGCGGAGATCCAGAGTTGGTCCTACTTGGGGTCGCCTTCATAGTGACGTGTGCCTGGAAGATCCAGGATTGGACTTACTAGGGGATGTCCGTAACGGAAGCCTACCTTCAGAGTATCTGGTTGTGGACCAGGATTCAACCTGTTTGTATTTGCGCAACAAAAAATCACCCAACTAAATATTACCAAGCAAACTAACAAAATACCAATTCCTACTCAAAAGTTCTACCTTAGATTAAAAAACAAAGATGCTCGAAAAAGGTCTTAAATATTCACTACATTCCAATCTCAAACAATAGGATTACGAACAACTCGCTGTCTGCTCAGAAATCAGCCTTACAAAAATAAACATCCAAGAAAAATCATATCCACTTAAATGTAAAAGATATGGAAACAATCACCAACATCATAGAAAGACTTATCAACGAAAACTTAATAATATGCAAAGCAGATAAGGAAAACACCATTACCATCATGAACAAAATAGAATATATTCAAAACAATCGAAAATCTTCTAACTGAAAATGGATGCCCATCTGTCAAAAAGGACCCAACATCAAAATGTCAAATGGAAGTACTCCATGTATTAAGAAACTGCCCAAATATTCTCGTCAACGACAGGTACTTCCTAAAAAAACCTAAACCCCAAAGCTCCATGTTTATACACGTTACCGAAATTACATAAGCCAGATTACCCAATGAGACCCATTGTTTCTGATATAAACGCCCCTGCTTATAAAATTTGTAAAAAATTATTCAAAATACTACCAAAATTACTTAACTTTATGTCAACATATTCCATCGAAAATATGTTTGAATTGGTTAACATTTTAGATAGTGTCAAGTTAGATTTCAGCTGTAAATTTATTTCATTTGATGGAAAAAGCCTTTTCACATCAATTCCTATCCCAGAACTTAAAGAAATTATTCTCGATACGCTTTTAAATAGCCAATGTACAAATCAAGAAGCACAAGAACTCCCATCAATAACTGACCTCTGTCTAAACCAAAACGACCTCCAGTTTAATAACAAATTTTATATGCAATCCAAAAGATTACCCATGGGGTCACCTATCTCTCCATTATTCGCTGAATTGTATATGAACCATTTTGAGCAAAATATTTTCAACAATACAAACCAACTAACAAAACATATTAAATTTTGGACCCGCTATGTAGATGACATTTTTTGCATTTGGACAGGAACCTACCGGCAATTAGATCACTTTCTTAAATATATCAACAACATTAACCGCCACAATAAATTTACATTATAAAAAGAAGAAAACATACCCATCAACTTTCTTAACATAACAATAACCAACAATAATAACCAATTTGAATACAACATATATAGAAAGCCAACCTTTACTGATTCGATTATACCAGCCGACTCTAACCAATCTCATTTAATAAAAATATCCGCATTCCATATTATGTTACATAGATTAATAATTATTCCGTTAAATGAATTTAACTATAAAGAAGAAGTAAACACAATCAAACACATTGCCACTAACAATGATTATCTAGTAGAGTTAATAGACCGATTATTAAGAAAAAAGAATAAAAAGCAAGCCATACAACAAATTTACACACCATCACAAAAACTTATACCTACATAATGGTACTACCTTAATTACATCCCCAAAACAACTCAGACAATTTCATCACAATTAAATAAACTTGATAGAAAAACCATAAGTAGTAACAAATCAACCATAGGAAAAATATTAAACAACCAAAACCCCCACCAGACAAACTAGATACATGCGGCGTCTATCAAATAAATTGCAGGAAATATGAAGCTTTATATATTGGCCAGACTCGTAGAAATTTCGCAATCCGATTAAAAGAGCACCATAAAGCAATAGTTACCGGGACTAACTTAACTGGAATTTACCAACACTTTATATATATATATATATATATATATATATATATATATATATATATATATATAATATATATATATATATATATATATATATATATATATAATATATATATATATATATATATATATATATATATATATATATATATATATATATATATATATATATATATTGTAAGTTATGTAGAGACACCACCCCTATTTCATAACTTAAATAGCTAATTACATCAGCCATAAAGTGCTGACGAAACGAAAGACAATCAAAATTCATGGAAAGTAGATAATCGATGTACAACTTAGAAGTAGAATAAATTAAGGCATTATGTAACAACCTCTGTACGAATTAACACGAAAATTTAAATAAAATTTTTTTTCTTTTAAACTAAGACTTGTGAAATATAAATGGCGCAGTCGGTAGGATGCTAATAGCCACAAAATTCAAAAAAAATAAAAATCGAGTGATTTTAATTAAAAAAAGTGTGTGCGCGTCGTTTTTCTAAAAGTTTAATTCGGCACCCAAACATCATAAGTCAGTGTATATCGTGCAAGAAACGGAGGCCAGTAAAGAGCAATCTTAGCATAGTCAGTTTTGCAATTTACCAAAAAAACGAGCCGTCGCTAGGTAGAGCTCTGATTTTTTTTTACATCGTCAACTCATCGTTGCAAACAGTCTTCAACATCAAGTTCTCGAACTACAGAATCACAAGTCTGAAGTAAGGTACTTGTCTCCACAAACGAAAATTGCGGAAACCGACTTCTTCAACTCAACCTCTTTTACGCTCCAGCTGAACGAACATCAGTTGCAGAAAAGACAACTCTCAGCACAGGAGATATATTAATTACAGTTAGAATATTAATACTGTAAGTTATATTTTATGTTCTATGTTTAAATTTTTAACTCATACATGCTTTTTTTACATTAAATGCAACGGGATTCTTTAATCGATAAACTCACTAAACTTAAAATAAGCAGCATATGCAAATGTTTTTCAAACTCTAAACAAAGAAATTCAAAAAATGCTAGAATTAGCACCAGCATTCCATGGAGACGTAAAATGTCTCACTAACTTTATTACTACTATAGATGAAATGATATTACTCGTAAACCAAACCAATCCTTCTGAAATAACTAAACGAATTATATTAATGACCATTAAAAACCAAGTGCGAGGTCAAGCAGCACAAAACCTAAAAATAAACTCAATTCGATCATGGGCTGCACTAAAAGACCATCAGAAACAAAATTTCGCAGATACTTGTTCCGAATATACGATAATGTACGAAATCAGTCACTTTAAACAAACAAAAGAAATCATCTTGGAATATTTCACGAATATCCAAGATATGTACCTAATCTATGAATCAAAACTCGCGTGTAAACTTGCAGCCAATGCCAGTAAAATCATATCAGACCACACTTTAAATTATTTTGTACAAACATTTATAAACAACTGCAAGGAACCATTCCGAAGCCAGTTATCAGATAGAAATCCAAGTAAACTATCCGAAATTGAGAATTTATTAACCAATGATTTGCAATACATACACATACAACAAAAACTAACACAAATACAATTCCAAACTCAAGGCTAAAACCAACGACAAGAAACCAAATAAAATTCAACACACCCAAGCAATACCATTCTCCAATGCAGAGATTTCCCGTACAATCACAGTTTCCGAGAACACAAGCACAGTCCCAACAGAAACAATTTGCTCCAAGGGAAAACATTCGAAACTCTCAAGTCAGAAACCCAACACCTATGAGTATGCAAACACAACAAACGATAAGACCAAATTTTAGCCAACCAAAAGATAACAATAGATTCACACTTGAAGAATTGTTTAGTCAAAATTTGAACATAGATGATTATGGATATGAAATCGTTAACGAACATTTTGAAAACGAACAAACTTGCGAAATACAAGAACAAGATTTTACTCCACAAGAAATTGACACTGAAACACCCGAAAAGAAAATTTTCCCGAGCTCGACACGCTCATATCGAAACCTTAACTATCAATACAAAATTTTCTTACACACAGGATCCACAGAAGGTTACATACATCCAATCCCACTAAGTCCCGACACCACAAAATTCCCAGATTTCTTCACTATCCACACGTGTAACGGAAAGTGGTCAGGCAACGAATTTACCTTTTTCAAATATAAATATTTAAATACGAAGGCCTATGTTTATAAATATCATAAAGACTTCGACATGTTATTGGGCATACCAGGAATATTACTGTTAAAGACAAAATTCGATTTTATTAAAGGAGAAGTAAAATTTTCATATGTAATGAGTAGTCATAGTTATGTCGATTATTTTTCATGGTGTATTACGAATGTCTGTTGTGCTTTAGTATGAATATTACGAGTGCGCAGCACGAGTGATATTCGAAAGCACAAGAGACATGAGTAATACACCATCAAAAATAATCTACTTAACTTTGACTACGAATCGTATTCGAGGGACTATTCAATGAACCAAATCTATTTTTTAATTTAAAAATAGCAATACTATTTGGTTATGTTTTCATAACCATAGCAACCAGAAAAACAGTTACTGTTATTTGCAAATATTCAATGTCAAAAGTGTTTTTTGACGTATATTGTCATTTCATTTGTTTAAAATATTCGCTTAAAAGTACTAGTACTGAATTGTCAACACACAACCTTACTAGTACTAAATATGCACTACAATTCATTTTGATTGGCTGTAAAATTCAAAATCCTGCATTTTTATTGGTCTACTTTTGACAAATGACAGGTGAATAGAATAGTCAAACAAATTTAATTTTAAATTCCAATATTTAAATCAAGGTAATAATAAAAGTTTTAATATAAAATCAAATAATACACAAATTCGCGACGAATATCTAAACGCCGTAGATAAACAAGCCATAAGTAAAGTAATCAAAAAGAAAAGAAAATGATTTAATTGCGCAAGATAACCAAAAGCTTACTTTTACAAGTAAATTAAAGCTCCACATCAAAACTACCGATAACATGCCTATTTATTCAAAACAATATAAATATCCAGCAGTATACAAAGAGGTAATACAAAAGCAAGTTAACCAGATGCTTAGTGATAATATTAACCAACATTAATACTCGCCCTGGTCCTCCTAATTTGGGTTGTCCCAAAATATCTCGATGCCAGCGGAAAACAAAAATTTCGAATTGTTATCGGATTAAGCAAGCCAAACAAAACAACCATAGCTGATAAGTTACCGATCCCAAAAATAACCGACTTCCTCGATAAACTAGGTAAATCGAATTGCTTTACGACCATAGATTTAATATCTGATTTCCACCAAATTGAAATTTAAATAGACAAATGCGAATTTCTCAGTAAAGAAGTCGCATATCTTGGCCACATTATATTTAAAATTTTATATTCCGAAAAATAGTAAAGAAATAAAATCATTTTTAGGTTTGCTCGGTTACTACCGAAGATTCATTGACAATTTCTCTAAAATAACCAAACCTTTTACTAAATGCTTAAAAAAGATAACAAATTTGACATTAGCGACAATGACTATGTCGACTGTTTCGAAATATGCAAAACACTCTTATCAAACGATCTTATACTGCAGTATCCCGACTTTTTCAAGGAATTCATACCTACTACGGACGCAAGCAACTATGCACTTCGTGCAGTATTATCACAACGTGATAAAAACAACAAAGACTTGCCAGTAGCTTATATCCCGCGAACATTAAATAACCATGAGATAAACTACAGTACAATCGAGAAAGAATTACTCAGTGTAGTCTGGACTACTAAACAGTTTCGACACTATTTACTAGGGCATAAATTCAAAATTTTAACCGACCATCGACCCCTTGCTTGGCTAAATTCACTGAAAAAGCCAAACCAGAAATTTATACGCTGGAAACTTAAGCTCCAAGAATTTAATTATAGTATTAATTACAAAAAAAGCTGTCAAAATTACGTAGTTGACGCATTATCCCATATCAAACCAAAATTAGAAATAAAGTATCATTACTCTAATATATTTGAATCATATAACCCCCTAGTTCACGCGGTTTCAGGAGATTTAAAATTAGTTGCAGGATATGCAAAACAAGTAAAAGCAAGATACCCTATTAAGAAAGTATTTAATCTAGACAACAAAATTTACATACAGAAAGAACCAAGAATAATACTTCATTTGAATACGAAAATATCTGCAGTGTCATGCACCGAACATTCTTATATGCATATGGGTTAAACCATATCGTAGTTACATTATTTTTCTAATTTATAATATTTGTTCTGACCTTTGGAACACTTTTACGCTAAATATATATCCTTGAATAAATATTAAATGTCAAACTTCAAATTATTTAAGTCTGTTTTGTTTTTTTTTTGATAAACAATTGACAGGCGCAGATGATACGATTTATGTAAAATTAAATGTAATATGAAAAAATTTCAAGAGCCATTTTCTTGTTTCCGGAACCGTTTGAGAAAAAAAGTTTCAAATAAAAGTTGTACAAAATGCTGATATCTAAAATTTTTATTGCAACAATTTTTCTGTAACTGCATCCGTTTTAGAGTAATTCAAGAAACTGCAAAAAATGACTCGAGTAAACATGCACTTCTGGTCGGAATATTGTTTTCAAAAATAAGAGGTTTTCGTGCCAGCCATATACAAAGCTTACGTTTAAAATTTCATAATTTTCCCTTTAGCCGTTTGGGCTGTAGAGCGCTCACATACACACACACACACAGACACACACACACACACACACACACACACACACACACACACACACATGTACACATACACACACACAGACGGACGTCATTCCAAAAATAGTTGGAATCGATTCAGGGAAGGTCAAAACGTATATTTCTGTTAAAATCTCGAGATCGAAATTTTTCATGATTACAATACTTACTTATATTGCATATAAGAAAGTAAAAATCATATTATGGAAAATCAACATATCCTAATATAGAAAGTTGTTTAAAAAAATTGCTAGAATATTGCATCCAAAACGACATCGAACAATAAGATTTAATCCGGAACATATGCGGAGGTATATGTTTCGGATTAGATAAGAAACCAGAAGCAGTTCAACTATATTTAACATTTATAAAAAACCCACAGAATAAGAATTAAATGCAAACTCCGAGTAGTAGAAACAGGAAACTAAACAACAAAACACAGCTCACTCAGACGACGAAAACCCCGTAAACGGACTAACTTATTTAAAAACTTCAGTAAACATCGAAAAAAATCAAATTGTAGTTAAAGAAACTAATAACAACATCTGCAGTGTCACCGAACTTTCTTATACGCATATGGGGTAAACCACATCGTAGTTTCGTTATTTTTCTAATTTATAATACTTGTTCTAACCTTTAGAACACTTTTACACTAAATATATCTCTAAGAATAAATTTTAAATGTCAAACTTCAAATTATTTAAGTCTATTTTGTTTGTTTTTGATAAAAAATTGACAGGCGCAGATGATACGATTTATGTAAAATTTAATGTAATATGAATAAATTTCAAGAGCCATTTTCTTGTTTCCGGTACCGTTTGGGAAAATAAGTTTCAAATAAAAGTTGTACAAAATGCTGATATCTATATTTTTTACTATTAAGGCGCGATACTTGTAGTGATAAAAGTAGGAAAAACGGTGGTTGGCATATTCGTTCTGAAGCTAATACACATTACTTTATCATACTTGAAAAAATGTGATTATGTTCACAAAGGATGTCTCTACACGGGTCCGTGCTTAAATCTAATGTACGTTTAATTATACTAATTTAAATAAATACTAAATATTATCAAATTGATATTTTTTTACGGCATTGTTACGCCTACATAAGTAAGATTTTTACGAAAAACTTCACGGAGCAGTGTAGTTTAACAATTAAACCTTGCATACGTTTAAAAAAAATGCATTACCGTTCCTAACTATTGTTTTATTTCGAATATACGAGCAGGTGTTTTTAATAAGAATTATGATGGATAGATGTCTCTACTATAGCAATTTGTTCGAAACAATAATATTATCGCTTTGCGATAGCAGAAGGCGGAGCCATTCCCCCCCTTTCGTCTCCTTGCAATTGAATTATACATACATATATATTTTTAGAAAATCTTTGGTTCTTTGGTGATTAACGGCAGAAATTATTTTTAGTTTTTACAATACTATTTTATAAATTGGAATACTTTTTTATATTTCTAAAATTATCGATGTGATCTTCACTATATTATTTCAAATTCTAATAATGTTTTATTTAACCCTTTAAAATTATCTATTCGGTCTAAATTATTTTATTCCAACTTCCAATAATACGATTATATATCCTTTGTCGAAATGGAAAAATTGATAATCATTGTTACCGTTTTGGCGGGAAAAATATATTTAATATAAATGTAATTACATAAAACTATATTTGTTACATTGTATAAATATTAAAACAAATCTAATCCAAATATGCGAATGTTTTAATTTCTATTGAGTATTCATGTGCAAACGACGATTGATTTTTGTTAGAATATTGAATAAAGAATGTTTTTCATATATCGTGTAATTTGTGTTGTTTTGTTTGTCATACCAACGCATACATATATAAATTATGGCAAAAGGTGAAAAAGATACCAAACGAAATCTCCGTTTATCTACCCGTAGACAGGCATATTCTAAGAGAAAAAGCTGGCGTGTCCGTCACTGAACCTTCTTATTTTTTTTTCTTATACGTCTGAGGTTCAGCGGCAAACTATCCGCATGCTCTTATATATACAACGTAAAGTCAATGCAATAGGCGTGAGAAGTATTAAATGTAATATTGAAAATAATTTATTATTTTTGTAAAACAGTATCTTCTCTGAAAAATATTTTTAAATAAAAGTTTTGCGAAATATTAATATCTGTTATTTTCATTTTTACTAATTTTGCTGTAAGTACTACCGGATTTGAGTTAGAGCTGAATATTGAAAATAACTCGTATTTTGAAACCAGTACCTTTTCTGAAAAATATTTTCAAGTAAAAGTTATGCGAAATATTAATATCTTTTATTTTCATTCTGATAAATTTTGTTGTAAGTACTACCATTTTTGAGTTATAGCAGAATATTGAAAAAGCTTATTCTTTTGTAATAAACAGAAATGGAAACGAATTTGAGAAAAATTCATCGGGCCTCGCCGGGGATCGAACCCAGAGCCTTTGGATTTACGCTCCACTGCTCTACCAATTGAGCTAATCATTATATTTTCTGATAAATATTTTTAATTAAAAGTTCTGCGAAACATTAACAGCTTTTATTTTCTTTCTGACTAATTTTACTGTAAGTACTACCGTTTTTGAGTTATAGAAGAAAATGCAAAATATGATTCAGGGAAGGTCAAAAGATATATTTCCGTTAAAAATCTCGAGATCGAAATAATTTCGACAAAATTTTTCATGATTACAATACTTACTTATACTTCGTATAAGAAAGTAAAAATGGTAATTTACAATATTTTATTTTATTTTTGTGAAAAGTAATATTTATAAAGTACAAATACAATAGTATTTGAATCAACTCAAATTGATAACACCTTTTAAACTTCAAGAACCGCGACATACTCGTGGCCTGGATCCCGAATACAGAAACTCAAAAAATATGAATGTTATCGTCTAATTTACTAATAAAATTGGAGAATATTGAAGCACAACCCTACATTGTTAGTGATGTACTAGTTATAATTTGGAAGGGGATATGTGGCGTAACTACAATACTGTTTGCGGTTGAAGTGTGGCAGCGGAGAGTAGCGTTTGGGACTGCCTCTTTGCTTCCTCGCCCTTTACACTTGTAACAACCTAGATACCCAGGGATTGCAAGTATCGCGCCTTACTAAATGCAACCAGATTTAATATAGAACTTAATTATATCAGAAACGTAGCATCAATAAACGGTTATAACCAATCAGATATCAACCGCATCATCAACAAACACAAAAATAAAAAACTAATAAACAACAGCACTACACTTAGAAACACAATAGAACCACCACTCAGGTATAAATGCACATTTGACAAAGCCACATGCAACAAATTAAATAATATTTTTAAAAATATCAACATTACTTTAGCTTTCAAAAATAAATTCAGCATAAAATCATTACTAAGTAATAATTCAGAGAAACAAGAAAAAACTAAATTATCAGGCATCTACTCCATAGAATGTGATGATTGCGATAAAACATACATAGGCCAAACCAAAAGAAATTTGACCACCAGATACAAAGAACACATGTATTACATAAAAACTAAAAACATTTATAAATCCGCCTTAGCTCTCCATAGGCATAACACCGGCCATAATTTCAAATTAAACAAACTAAAAAATTTAAAACCCATAACGAACCAAAACCTAAACATGTGGGAAGCAATATTTATGAAAAAACATAAGAAACATCTTCTAAATATCGACCTTTCCCCATTAGATAATCCCCTACTCAAATTTATCGATGCAAATACGAAACCGGACAACTGACCCTAGACCCCACCTTCCATTCGCACCATATACCACCGCCGAAATACCGTTATTTCGTAGAAATCTTAACCCTTGTCCTCCCCAGAAACCATTCAGCGATCTTAGAATATATATAAATACTCTATAATTCTTGTACCCATTCATGTACGACTGACGATGGCTACCTTGTAGCCGAAATGTACATTTCGTTTTAATAATAAATTGTGAAGGAAAACTAAGTTGTTTTATTTTTAATTATATTAAGGCATGCTGTACGAATCAGCACGAAAATTTAAATATAAGTATTTTTACTACTACTATGACTTATATTTCACAAGTATAATAGTATTGCGAAACCTTTTCTCCACAATTTTTATTCTCGTATTTTATGTGAGTTTTTTTTGCTACTATCAACAATAAAGCGTGCAAGTGCACGTTTTCATATGCTTAGATGAATGTTAATTAGAAAATAAACAATGTTATACATAATGATATTGAACTTATCGCAATTGTTAAAAAAACTATAAGCGCGTTTTTCTGAAAACAAGATTACTTCGACTGGAGGTCAAGATTTCAAAAAAAGTAATTAAATGATCAGGCTAATATTTTTTTAAATCTATTTTTATATTAAATACCTACAGCGTCCTCTAGAATCATTTCTTGAAAGTACATAGGTTTCCTTACAGATTTTAAATAGTAGAAAATTATCGGTTTTTTTAAAATAATTTTCGACCAATTGTAATATTTTTTTGCTTTCAAAACTTTTCTGTAGAGGACGCAGAAGATATAAGTGTATATTTACAAATGCTATTTGGTTTTTTGTTGCAAGTGAACCAAAAAGGAGCAATCGTTGGTACGGCACATTGTTTTTTTTTTGATAATTTCGATCACGCCCTTAGAGGCTTAAAGGCCTAGGATATAATTGAGAAATTTGTTTATATATTCCTAAATGTGTATTTTAATGCATAGCAAAAACTGAAATTCAATAAATGGTTTCCATTTAAAAATAAAAATTAATTTTAACCTCCATAAACAAGAAAAATTCCTTAAGAAAAAATTAAGATATATTATGTTTTAATAGTTAAATTGAAGAAATTATACAAAATTAAACGTTTATTATACCGTTACTTTTAAGGGGGTAGTACACTCTTGCAATTTCAAAAAATCGATTTTTATTATTTATACTTAAATTTTTTTGGGAATGCCTACTTTCTAGCACATTTTATCGTTCGTCAGACACTTCGTTCCAAAGTGACAGGCCGATAAGTGGACCCGTGTCGCAGCGCTCCAAGCGCGTTTAGGCGAGCGCTCGGAGAACCCCTTCATTTAAAACGCGATTATCTAGAAACGATGTTTTTGGAATTAGCGGGAGCTCTATCTCAAAAATGGTTCATCCTGTTTGTTAAATTCTACATCTTTTTATTTATCAGCGAACGTAGCCGTTTTTTGGTGCATGCTTTTATCTCCATTTTTAGGGTCATACGAACTGTATTTTTCAAAAGGTCGCTATTTTTATATTATTCAACAAAAAAAAATCATAGGTACGCTGACTGGAAATATATCTGACAATAACGGATAAAAATTGTTTTGTTATTGCTCCAATGGTGCGACCCCTGTCCATCCCGGCGATCAACAACAATTAGATGTAGGTGTCAGGCTGCACCTGGTATAGCGGCCACAGGAGTTACCCGATCATAACGAAAAAAATCATTTTAAAAGTCCAGATTTAAAGCATCAAAACTATGTAATCCATTTTTACCATGGATTATTTATTATCATCGAAAAAAAAAAATCGCGAAAATCACCTACTTTTAATGACGCCAGAGTGTACTACCAGCTTAAAAGCTGCTGAAAAACATCAATAGTGTAAAATGTTTCTATTAAGCAGTTTTAAAAATATAACAATACAAATGAAAATAAATGCGTAGCTTTAATAGATGTTATTTACCCGCGAAGCGTTTGGAATTTCATGAGTTTTTTTGTAAATTAAAAATAAATTTTGCAGCAGAATAAAGAGCGTAACGAATATTTAGAAATGTTTTAATCATTGAATCATAAGCAAATAATTAAAAATGAGATAATCATATTGCAGAGTGATAATTTAGTGAATAATAAAATGTTCCAGTAGAGATACTTGCAAGTAGAATTTTTTTTTTTAGATGTTTAAGTAATAAATGGACATTTTCTGTAGCAGAATAAAATACGAAGAATTTATTGAGGAATAACATAAAAAACACGAAATGCAATTATCTTATGCCGATGTCACACTATCGATCATATGACCGATGGTGATTGAAAAATAAGAAGACTATTTGACGGTGATTGATGAAATGAATGATTTGTATGTCACACTGTTTGATCAGAGAACCGATGAAACTGATTTCCTCTTCATACTTTTTTGTTTGTTTGAAGTTTAAAATAAATGAGAAATGAGTAGTACTATAGCAAATATTATTATTACTACATTTTTGATAAATCGAAACAAAGAAAGGGAAAATCATAGGCAACGTAAACGTAGATCCATTTGGGTTATAGCGTGGATTAATAAAAGATTTGAAGGGACCGGGAGATTAGGTTTTTCGTTGGTTCGAAACAATAATTTTGAAGAATTCGCGATATAACTGATTTATTAATGTCATAAATTACACAGATATGTATAAGTTTTTAGCAAAGTTCCGGTTTAGTATACATAATATATTTTGCGTGGCATGGTTCCTAAATTATAAACAATAAAGACTGAACAATTAACATCCTTAAAAATACAAAACACAGACATTTATGGCATGCTGTCAGTTAGTTGCTTAAAATTTGTCACCGCGATTTTTCTCTCTCTGGTCGCCATATTATAATAATTAAATATGTAGAAAAAACACGTATAAACACAAATGTCAAAACCAACTTCAAATTTGAATTACTTTATTTTCACGCAATTAATATGAAGTTAGCCGTGATTGTCGGTGATTGACCAAAAGATTACGGCCCGCAAAAATTTCATCGGTCACGGAACACTTCTTCTTATTTATCAATCACCATCGGTCATATGATCGATAGTGTGACATCGGCATTATATAATAAATTAATGGCGGCGACGAATCACAGATGAGAAGTCGTCGTCCACACTCTGAGCAGCAGAGTGCAAACCATTATTTTGGGGTTGAGGATTTTATAATATTATTTTAAGTCAATAACTATAAACTCCATATTAATTTGTAAATAAAAAACTTCAAATTGTGTCGTTAAGAATTAGCAAATAGAATTAAAGAATTGTATATATGTAAGTAGGTTATTATATTTTTACCTTCTACAAAGAGAAAGAACCCGTTAGAATTCTTGCTTAGTATTTTTATTGCAGCTTCTGTCATTTCTGCTAAAGTAGGCTCGAGATCATGATTGGCATCGAGTTGGTACTGCAAATGATCATTCTCAAAAAGTCCTAATAAATATTCCGTGTCAGCGTTAATATTTAGCAACTGTTCTTTGTTCCAAGCATATTGTGATCTTAATCCATTACTGTTTTTGTTATTTTTCCACACTTCTATCAAATTTATTCCATCTAAGCGTTCCCCCTTTTCCATTTCTTCATCGAAATCGTCTTTAGGTATGAATTTTTTTCTACCTCCTCCTAGGATAACATTAAAATGTGCACCTGTATCACCGTATATCAATTGAGCAGCGATGTCAAGACATTCCGTAGAATTAAATCCATCTTCTACAACGTCTTGATCGCTTTCCCAATTTCTCTCAGCCGTATGTGCATAAACGCCACTTGGTGACGCGTGTGTAATTCTGGTAGTTGTTATTATACCAGTTGATTTTCCAGCCAATTGGGACCAACGACCAATAGAATGTACTTGATTTGACCGATTATTCATCGGACCACATTCGTCACGCTTAACTGCAGCGGATACACCAATAGTTCCATAGTTTGCTTTAACGCCACATAGATATGCCGTTGCCGAGCATGCAGAGTCAGCAACATGTTTGTCGACACAATAAGTCTGAAAATATACAAATGTTAGGTGTTTTGTCTAAGCTACGTTCCAACGCTAATAATGAATATAAGAGTCAAGCCAGGTATTTTTACCGCCGGATAAGTTTCAGATAAAAAGGATGTTATATTTACATGCAAACAATTGAAAAATCCAACATTTTGCTTAATTTAACGATAAAAATAATGACCTTTAGAGAATTATGCATTTTTTTAAATTATTTTCTTTAATTTATAAATTACCGAGATAAAAATAATAATATTAATAAAAAGTATGTCCCAGTCAAACCCAGTCTCCCCTATATGTGAATTAGATAAATTATTGTTTTAACAATAATCGTAATTAAAAAGGAATTATTTTATTGCTCTTATGTAATCATATATGCGATTATTATATCAGAAAATAATTCTACAAATTCTTAAGCATTGTGCACTAAGCATATTAAAATTATATATTTATTAAAATTTAATAAAATAGTCCTATATACATAACAATTTTTAACAAGCAGATATTTTTATCTATTATTTATTTTTATAGCTTTCAACTATTCACAAATATAGAATGCTTTTATTGACACAAAAGGATAAAATAAATAGATTTAAATATTTTAGGATTTGAAACATAATAGCGATTGTAACAATTATAATTAATGTGGACACGATTTGTGCCATATTAAAATATTACATGTTTTGTAAGATTTTGTGAAAATGTCCTTATATAAAGTGTTCTAATATAGTATACTTAATAAATATAGTTGCAGACCGATAGTGTCTGTGACAAAGTTTCTCTACCCTGGTATTGTATTTTTCACTAAATCGTATAATATCATCTGTAATCACTGAGATTCATATGTCTCTGGTTATTGGGGTTTTAGTAACATAGGAAGCGTATCGTGGTTGCAATCAAGTGACGCAGCCCAGTGCTACTACAAAGTATAGCTATTCTGGTGTTGTCATTGCTATATTTACTTAAATCATCTTATATTGTTTTCCTGTTTTATAATATGGCAGTATCTGTTTTTCTAATATGTTTGAATGTAACGTAATTATTATCGGTGAGTGGTCTTTCTGTTTGAAGTTTCTTCAGGTCAATCTCATTTATTATACCAAAATCTATCCGATCTGGAATTTTGTTCTTCTCGGAAGATCTGTAAGTTGTCCTGTGGATGATACAATGAAGTTGTTCGCTTTCAAAGTTGCGTATAGCTCTCTGATTTTAGTAAAAGTTATCCGTGAAGACTTGTGCTCAAGTTTTGAATTCCAGTCTTCATCTAAAATTTCTTTCTTTCCGAGTTTTGAATAATATTTTGGCGGGTAGTATATTACTGATATGGTTAAAGTTCTCATTTTATCTTCCAGAGTCACAGTGGTTGCTTGTAGTTTTTTTTACAATAACCTAGTAGTTCATGACACTTTATATATTCTCTGATAATAACTGCTGTTCCCCCATATGCTGTGTCATCAGGTTGTTTGGTATCGTTTATGTTGAGATTTTTAAGTGATTTTTACTTGTGAAGTGTTTTTCTGATACTAACATTACATCTAACGTATGCATTTGTATGAATTACATAATTTCTTGTACATGCTGACATAAAATGTTGAAAGTCCATACACTTATATTAAGGATCTGTGTAATGTTCAAGGGTGAGCCTAGTGTTATAATTGAAGCAGAGCGGTGGTTGTTCTCCCGGTAACAGATGCAAGTGAGTAAGACAAGTATGGCCTAACCTCAGACGTGAGATGACCACATGCTCACCTCTGGTTAGGCGGAGCGGTGGTGGACACCGCTCCACTGACACCTATACACGTCGCAAATTACTTGTGGATAAATTACACTCCTCCTGCCATTACGTATACACAGAAACATTTTTTTTTAAATCTCCTAATACTCTAGGTAATTTATCCAATGTTCGTCATTGATTTTCAGCCTTCTAATTACAATAGTTGATATATCTAATTAGGAATAGTCAACTCATCTAATATATACATATACCATATTATCTACTTAACTAGTCATATTATAAAATAGAAATAGTTAATTTATCGAATGATGATTTGTTATTTTAACAAAAACAGTACGTAAATTATCTATTTAGTTTAGATGAATAAACAAAGAATAACAGAAAATTTATCTATTTAAAATAGATACAAAATCCTTTTAAATATTTAAATTGTCTAATGTTATTAGATACTTTAAATAATTGGAATATATTAATCAACTAATAATGTTAGATGTTTTCAATATAAATAAATATATGAATTATCTAATTATATTGGTTTATAAAATAATCTAAAACATATAAATTTAGTAAAAAAATTTATTTAAATTATAAAAAATTACATAATAGTTACATATACTATGGTGGATTAACTTAATTATATGTGCACAATAATTAATTTTTTTACAACATCTGGAACATAACCTTACAAATGCATCTGACGAGGTTCGTTCGGATTTCTAATAGAAATTGGAAGGGACTCAACCCAGCTTTGAACTGTATTTACTTCTCTTGTGGCTAATGTTTTTCAAAACCCAAAAATGGATTAGTTTCATTAATTATATACATAAATATATAAAAACGTGTAAGAATCCTTTATTTTGACAAACATTCTTATCATTCTTTATCACAAAATCAACTTTAACTTACCTTTGAAATCAGGTATCAGGGCATCTAACTTCCATAGAATAAGAAGTCGTTCCCACTCACTAATGCCTTGACCCTCACTCATTATGTTCAAAATATGTTTGGTGCACAGATAACGCGAATATGATACTTATGTTGCACAACGTTATTCCGTTGAAGATTACTAAACTACGCAGTTAAACAAGCAACGTATTCAAATTGATCTAATTCTTTAGATATATTATCTATTTGCATTAGTTGAAACTCCCAATAATATTCTACTATTCCATTATTATCTTTATCAGTTCCATAATCTTTAAATAGACGAATCATCAACAACTATAGATGAATCATCAAATTTTCAGTATTTGAAACAACTATATATATTAGCTGAAAGACCATTTTAATTTGTTCTCAGAAACATATATTTTAAGTAAATAAAACATCTATATTTTTAGTTGCACAGCAAAACGAACATTAGATAATTGATCTATTTTGTAGAATAGCCAACTAAAGTTTTAAATGCTCTAATTTTTTAGGGAAAACAGAAAATAAATTAGGTCAAATAACTATTGTTTTATTTGAACGACCTATATTTTTAACTAAAAATATCATATATTCTTCATTAGATAATTCATCTATTCAACTTTAGTTGTTCTAACTAATATAATAGATATTTTAGCTAATGAGTAAGAGTTTCCCAAGTGTGCTACTGATTTACACAAGGTCTTCGGATTTTGTTCAAAATTCATATTTAGGTAGATCTAATGAATAAAAATTAGGTTCTGAAAATATTTTGGAAAAAAAATATTTAATTTTTGAGTTATAAGCTATTGAATATATTTGAGTTAATCAATTAAATAATTAATATCTCAGATATTAGTTGATAGAAATTTATGAAATTTTGATATGATATGATACATTTCGTCATTAAAGAAACGTTACGAAACCACAATAACTATTAATGATACGCGGCAATACCACTCGTTCATTCTGTTCAATGACAATGAAATGGCATGCATAATGTTTTCTGCCTGCGATAATGGTATATACAAAACTATAAAAAAATAGTCTTAATTATAACAAATAAATGTATAAAGTACCTAATTATTAAATTGCATTTATTAATTTATTTGTTGATTTCAGTAAACATATCATATTTGCTTATATCACATCCTTTGAACCCCAAACACTTGAATAACATATACAGCGCGCGCGGTAGTTTCCTTGCGCCTAGACGTTAGTGACTCGCGAAAGTTACTATAACTCGGTTACTAATTCCGGCCCCGTAAATTTTATTTTTCCATTTTGAAGAAGAAGACTTTCACAATCTTGTGGATTAATTAAAATTCATGTATCACATGAAGAACATGAAAAAAAATTAATTTGTTTATTAAAAACTTAATTTTTCATATATAAATTAAACGTAAATTAATTTTTTTAAATATATTTAGATAGGTCTATCTATTAGCTACATTTTACCAAACTTTCATAAATTTCTTTTAAATAATATCTGAGATATTAATTATTTAATTGATTAACTCAAAAATATTCAATAGCTTGTAACTCAAAAATTAAATATTTTTTTTCCAAAATATTTTCAGAACCTAATTTATATTCATTAGATCTACCTAAATATGAATTTTGAACAAAATCTGAAAACCTTGTGTAAATCAGTAGCACACTTGGGAAACTCTTACTCTAATGTAAAAACAACTAATTGCAATTAGTCAAATTCTCTGAAGTTTTTCTTTCTGTGTACAATGCACAGCCACAGACCTCAACACATAATCAGCACGCAAGGGATGACGGAAAACGTAGTTGCCGTCGGCTGCTCATGGAGCAGCTCGGTTGGCACAGTGATAACCGGTATCTACATTAGTACGAAAGCTCTCTCTTGCTACCGTTGGATCTGTGGAGAATCTGCTACCGATGCCTAAAATAGAACTCAGGGAATAGATGATTAGGTGACGTCGCTCATCGATAGCATGAAGGGAGTGTCGGATATATATATTTATATATATATATATATAAATATATATATATATATATATATATATATATAAATATATATATATATATATATATATATATATATATATATATAAATATATATATATATATATATATATATTTATATATATATATATATATATATATATTGTAAGTTATGTATATATATATATGGTAAAGTCGTACCCCATAAGGGAAGAAGCGTATAAAACCTAGGATTTATCAAATAAATAAAAATAAAATGTGTTGTTCACTACCTGCACTAATATTGTAGTTATTTATTATAAAGAAAATAAAAAATCTATATTCTTTCACGTAAAATAAACTAAATCTTTAAAAAGTTACATCGGTACGACTAAAGAAACCGGTTTCCTAAGTCGTATCACCTATAGCCTAAGTCGTACCTTAGGATTAAATTAAGCAACAAATGAATGAAAATTTTTTTTTTATTAATTAGTTTATTAGACACATAATCAAACATCACATATATATATATATATATATATATATATATATATATATATATATATATATACATATATATATATATATATATATATATATATATATATATATATATATATATATATATATATATATATATATATTTTATTCTTTTATCAACTCCAGCGCATAAATCGTGAGCACATAATTTTCATTTCAAGCAATTTATCATGTTTCCTCTCGATCTACTCCACAAATAAAACAAAACCAATTACTTTTCATCTTTTTAATATTTAATACCATTCCTTTTTATTAATTACTGCATTTCTTTTATTTGTCGCATTTTTTACATTTTCATTACAGTAAGATATAGGAATCTCATATGGGTACGACTTAAGACACGACACAAGTTAACATTAAAAATAAACATAATCAAATATTGAATAAAATCAACACAATCTCGTTTCGACCAAACGATTATATATATTCTTCTGAATTTATATTTAATAAGTAACATAATTGTATCAATAATTAACTTGCAATATTAACTTCCAAACATATGCAGAAAATTATAAAAAAATTGAAATAAACTAACTTGATGCGAGGATTTATAACAAACCACTTTTATAGCACAAAATGACACTTAAAACATTTGGTTGACTCAGATATATATTTCTTTTTGGTTGTATGCGCGGTTGTCTGCGCAGTTCGTTCAGAACTCGAGTGGTACGATTTAAGAACTGGTACGACCTTACCCTATATATATATATATATATATATATATATATATATATATATATATATATATAAATATATACATATATATATATATATATATATATATATATATATATATATATATATATATACATATATATATATATATATATATATATATATATATATATATATATATATATATATATATATATATATATATATATATATATATATATATATATATACATATATATATATATATATATATATATATATATATATATGTATATATATATATATATATATATATATATATATATATACTTATAAAGATATATATATATATATATATATATATATATATATATATATAAATATATATATATATATATATATATATATATATATATATATATATATATAAATATATTTATATATATATATATATATATATATATATATAAATATATATATATAAATATATATATATATATATATATATATATATATATATATATACATATATGTATTTTTTTATTTTTTACAGAACTCCTTCACGTCGTCTAGGCGGAGGTAAAGCACGACATAAGTTATAGTATAATGAAAGGATTACTTCATCAATCGCCCTAGGCAATTCTAACTGTACTAAATACGAACCTTATTAAAATAATTTGTGACAATTTTCTGTGTTAAAATTTTTACAGCATTGACTAAAAGATAGCATAACATGTTCATAATGCGGCAAATGGCCTACAGCGTATATATAATACAAATTACCATAGACGTGGATGAGCCGATTATATTTCACTGAAATAGATAGAATTCACATAAACAAGAAAATCCTATCGTTGTGTCGCTTAGTACATTCTAGTAGTTCTTGTAGACAAAATTAATGATAGTATTTTAGAATATATATATATATATATATATATATATATATATATATATATATATATATATATATATAAATATATATATATATATATATATATATACATATATATATATATATATATATATATATATATATATATATATATATATATATATATATATATATATATATATATATCGCGCAGCTACGTGTGAACGTATGTATAAGCTGTAAGCGAGATACGCGTTTCTCGCATACAGTATCTAGGTGTGAACGAGCTCTAAAAGTTTGATTTCGTATTTTCTACTCCTGCAACTGGCGACGGCTGTGGCTGACTTAATTTTCATTGTCCGTATTTGTTTCGCTTGCTACTTCAAGACTTTGGTATCACATGACTTTTTAATAATGGTCTTTAGGACGTTTAGGACGTTTAGGACGTTTAGGACAGATTGCCATTCATTAGTGTTATTTAATATTTTTATTTCTGTTGTAATGCAGGTGTGGATGTTATGAAACATTTTTGCATTAATACTATTGTTCTTTCTTTTAACGTATATTCTCCAATAACGGTTGAAATAGCATAGAATAATTAATATGTGACATTGAAGCGTTGGTGGAAGCGATGCAATATTTTAATAATTATACGTTAGTTACTTTGTAACAAAATTAAATTACTCGAAATTTTTGCAAATATTCGTTAATTGGTACTCTAACTGATATTGTTTTAATATTTTTGGTTCGACCAATTTATTATTCAAGTTAACACGGTTTCTCCAATAGAAGTGATACATTGGAAACAGTAATATTTCGTTGCACCTTAATTAGAGTAATTTTTGAATAGTTCCACTATTATTCGTTCATGTTCTGACGAAAAGATGTTTCCAATATTTAGATTCATATTACGTGGTCAAGGATGAACCTGCTTTTATGCTTTAGCTTACTATTACTGCCCAAGAACCTTTGCGCAAATCAAAATTTGGTTAATTTGCTTAAAACGTGTAAACTTGCAAGTTATAACCAAAGATAATAACGAAATCTGCTCCGGAGGGCAAATTAATTTATTCGAGTTTTCGCCATGTAGGTACTTATAGTTAACGAAGCTTTTCTTGAAGAAAGATCAGCTGTAAATTCGCTGTTCAACAATTTACCTCAACGAAAAAATCCTACACATGTAATGACCGTTTGAGTTAGACACATCCTCTAAGGATGATAACTCGATTTACACGGCATTGTTAACAGCTTAAATAAAAATTTGGCCAAATATTCTATAAACGACGTTACTAGATGAAATATCGGTGCTTTCTTTCGTATTCAAGCTGGAATAATTGATAGCGAATATAATAATGAGAATTAGGAATTAGCAACCACGTTATATTACGTGGACAAAACGAATTAACTTCAAATATAATTTTATTCGTTTAATATTATTAATTAATTATTTGTTATAACTGTTTTCATCCGAATTTTTCCGTACTGATTTTCTGCGAAGACCGTCAAAGGTTATATCTGAATTTTGATTGTGTGCAACCATACATTACAGAAGCTTAATAAAAAACAGGTGATCGTTTTCTAGATGGGGCAAATGTGAATTCTCTCCTATTATGACGTACACAAATGGTGAACATCTTATGTAATATATCTATAATGTTATTATCTAGAGCATGCCAAACAAATGAAAATACTGTATATAATTTGGACCCAAGTTGAAGTATATTTTAATAATTCTTGCAACTACTTGTTATTTGCACAATTAAAAAAATCAATAAATAAAGTATCCATTTTGTGGCGGTACTTCGTTTTCTTGACTTGCAGTCTTCACACAATGTTTTATTTGCTTACGCATGTTGTTCCTAAGTAAATCTCCGATCCAGATGTAAGCATGGGTATTTAAACAAGACATTATATTCTGGTATGGTTCCTCTTGTAATAGCTCACATGTAGTAAAGAGATTTGGGCACGTTGCCACTATTGCTGTGTTATCCGCGAAGGTTCCTGTCATAATTGTGTCACTATTAGGCAAGTCAGCTATGTATAACGTATACAGTGTTGGTCCAAGAACTCTGCCTGGTGGTAATCCGGCTTGAATATAGTGCAGACCAGACTATTTTTCTTGAATATTTGCATTAAAATATCTGTTTTCAAGGTATACCCTTAGTATTATATATTGTTGGGTAAATTTTGTAATAATTCCAGTCTCTATCAATTGCTAAGTTGACGTTTAAAAATTAGGTTGTGCAGTATTCTTTAATTTCCAGGATACTCTAATATTTTCAGTTATTCCGTGCATTTTATCGATATTCAGTGGCTTCCTCTGAATCCAACTTGGTGAACAGGTATTATCTTATTTTATTTATTATTAAGCTTATTTCGAGGGTAATTTGTTTTCATTCTTGTAATTATTAATTTAATTTAACATATACATGTAAGTAAAAAATAAAAAAATTTTATTTTTTTCCTTGTAAAGGAAATTTGTAATTTGTATATAAAAATGGGATGACATGGGTTTTGTACAACCCCAAGAAAATAAAATAATTTTACTTCTCTCTTCATTTCATAAAGTAGGTTTTATTAATGAAGAATATAATAAGCCGAATGTAGTTTTGGACGACAATAAATATAAAGGGGGAAGAGGCACTTTCGTCTAGCTTTGCCACGAGTACTCTGCATCGATAAAACACGCCGATGGCTTTTGAGAATATTTACGGCATATTTGGTCAGTCAGCAGTAAATACCATAGTCTTATATACATTAAATGCAAATAGTGAAAAAGTTAAAAGATATAAGTTTATTGATAAATTATGTATGGATCTATGTATCGAACAGATGAAAAGGCGTTTTTGTCTATCTAATATCTCTACATATATAAAACTTGTGATTGAAAATTTTATTAAAGAAGAAAATGAAGAAGTATTATAAAATACAAGATCCGATTCAGATAACTCACGTCCTAAAAGGAAACGTTGCAAATTTTGTATCAGAGCGAAAGATACGTAATGCAGTAACAAATGCTTGAAATGTTTTTATTCAATGTGCGCTAAACACGCAAGAAAAATGTGTTTGGAATGTTCAAAAGCCTTAGTTTAAATATTTCATTTCAATTTTATTTTGGATATTTCAATATAAAAATCATTCTTTAAAGTATTGCAATGATCCATAATGTATTATATCATAATACAAGTGCATTGTATAAAAAATAATAAAATAACTGTACAGTAAAACCTCGATATTACGGACTAATTGCGGGGACGGAGAGTCCGTTAAAACCGAAAGTTCGTTATATAAAAATAAGTTTAAAATAAATCAAAAAACTTTTTTTTGAAAATATATATACTGTATTTAGATATAAAAACAAAACACAGACAAAATTTTATTTAATTGTCTTCGGACATTCGTCGTGAAGTGACGTTGCTGTTTGATATTGACGCGCTCGCTTTCGGTTATCCTGCTTTGAAAAAGGAATCAAGTTTTGTTTGCACTTTTGAAGTTTGCTGTTTTTTTATAATCAACTCTATAAAATTACGAAAATGCGTATAATGTACTTGAACTTCGTTATCTGACGAATAATCAATAAATGTTATTAGATCGTCGAGATGCGATCTCACCGATGATAACTGCATATTTGGCAGTGTTGTTTCTTCTTCTTCGCTATCTGCACTTCCATCCTCATTTTTTAAGTTCATAACTTCATCTGCTATTTCACTTTCAGTCATGATATTATACCCAGGGTCACCCTCATCTACTTCTAGCCATTGTAAAACATCTTCCTCGGCTACTTCTGCGGTATTATTATGTATTGTCCTACAGAAAACAAGAACTTCTAAATCTATGTCTGCATCTTGGCCATCAAACAAATTCTTCCAACAATTTTTTAATGTTTCCTCTTTCACCTCTTTCCATGCTGCAGCAAAATTAAAAATTGTTGTTTTTAAATTGTAAGACTTTAATTTTTGCAAGGTATGCTGTCCTCTTGTATCTTCTGCATTATCTTCATCCTGCAATACAACCATTATTTCATCTAAAAACATTCTGCGATATATTCGTTTGGTTGCCAAAATTATTCCCTGATCCATGGGTTGAATAAGCGATGTTGTATATATTGGCCAAAACATACTACTGAAGCAAAATATTTGATCTTCTAAGGCTTATACTAATTAAAATATTATATTAAAATACCCCTGAGCCTTAATATATATAAAGAAAAAATCTAAATACGTATTTCGAGAACTAAGTTCTCATCATCAGTAGAACTGAGTGGGATCAAACCAAGATTTCTCTAGATGTTATCAATGCAAGAGTTCAAGGTTGAATCCAACTCAGCTTTAGAAAAATATCTATTTATACTGAAGCGAAGCTACCTGCCGTGTCCTAATCTCTAATTACTAATGGCTTTCCGCCTGAGTCATCCTAAAATCTAACTACCTAGAAAATCAAACAATCTACTATTAGGTATAGGACCTAAGTCAGAGTTGATTAATTTATGTCTATTTTTGAAAATATTAATACTTTCAAATGCATCTAACTGTTTGTTGTTATTAACTGTTCTTAAAAGCTTTAAGTTATCTATGGTAATTTTATGATCTTTTTGAAATATATGTTCAGCGACACTCGATTTTTCTGGAATACCGTATTTAACGTAGTTTATATGTTCTTTAAATCTTGTTGATATTTGTCTCTTTGTTTGTCCGATGTAAACTTGATCACAGTCGTTACATGAAATTTGGTATATGCCTGATTTTTGAAATTGTTCTATTTTATCTTTAGGATTACCTAGTAATGTTTTGATGGTATTACTTGATTTGTAAGTTAAATTTGTATCGAACTTATTGAAAATCTTACTTAAACTTCGAGAAACCGGGTCGTAGGGCAGAGAAATAAATTTTTTATTCGTAATTTTCGTTGAAATTAATGTACTGTTATTGGAGATATCTTTTTTCCGTTTGAATCTAATGACAAGTTTATCTATAATGTTATCCGAAAAGCCGTTGTAAAATGCAATCTGTTTAATTAATTTTAATTCATTATTGAATCTTGTTTTATTTAACGGGAAGTTAATTAATCGATGGACTAAAAAGTTAAGTGCTGCCGTTTTGTGTTGCCAGTGATGATTTGAGTCTGCCATTATGAATCTGTTAGTGTTAGTGGCTTTTCTGTAGATATCGAATTCAATTTTATTTTTATTTCTAATGACTAGTACGTCTAAGAAAGGTAATTTACTTTTAACTTCTCTTTCTACTGTGAACTTAATGGTCGGATAAACATTATTTAGATCTGTAACAAAGTTAGTTAAATCGAATTCTTTGTTATTGATTATTGCAAAAATATCATCTACATAACGAACCCAGATTCTAGGAAAAGTTTTACTTTGTTTCTTAAAATTCATTTCGAAATTACTCATAAAGAGGTTTGCTAGGAATGGAGATAAACTGTTGCCCATTGCTGTACCTTCCGTTTGCTGATAAAATTTATTATTAATCTGAAAATAATTTTGGTCCATACAAATTTTAGTTAGTTTTAAATATTCATTTATTTTCTCCGGATCTATGTTATTATTTTCCAAAAATAATTTTAAGTAATTTAATGTTTGTGGAATAGGAATACTGGGGAATAAAGCAGTAACGTCAAAAGAAACTAAAATTTCATCCTTGTTTAGGTTAAGATCTTTAATTTTATTAATAAACTGAATTGTATTATCGACTGCGAAAGTTTCGGGTTGAGCCTGTAGGCCCTTGAATTAAACAAGGATGAAATTTTAGTTTCTTTTGACGTTACTGCTTTATTCCCCAGTATTCCTATTCCACAAACATTAAATTACTTAAAATTATTTTTGGAAAATAATAACATAGATCCGGAGGAAATAAATGAATATTTAAAACTAACTAAAATTTGTATGGACCAAAATTATTTTCAGATTAATAATAAATTTTATCAGCAAACGGAAGGTACAGCAATGGGCAACAGTTTATCTCCATTCCTAGCAAACCTCTTTATGAGTAATTTCGAAATGAATTTTAAGAAACAAAGTAAAACTTTTCCTAGAATCTGGGTTCGTTATGTAGATGATATTTTTGCAATAATCAATAACAAAGAATTCGATTTAACTAACTTTGTTACAGATCTAAATAATGTTTATCCGACCATTAAGTTCACAGTAGAAAGAGAAGTTAAAAGTAAATTACCTTTCTTAGACGTACTAGTCATTAGAAATAAAAATAAAATTGAATTCGATATCTACAGAAAAGCCACTAACACTAACAGATTCATAATGGCAGACTCAAATCATCACTGGCAACACAAAACGGCAGCACTTAACTTTTTAGTCCATCGATTAATTAACTTCCCGTTAAATAAAACAAGATTCAATAATGAATTAAAATTAATTAAACAGATTGCATTTTACAACGGCTTTTCGGATAACATTATAGATAAACTTGTCATTAGATTCAAACGGAAAAAAGATATCTCCAATAACAGTACATTAATTTCAACGAAAATTACGAATAAAAAATTTATTTCTCTGCCCTACGACCCGGTTTCTCGAAGTTTAAGTAAGATTTTCAATAAGTTCGATACAAATTTAACTTACAAATCAAGTAATACCATCAAAACATTACTAGGTAATCCTAAAGATAAAATAGAACAATTTCAAAAATCAGGCATATACCAAATTTCATGTAACGACTGTGATCAAGTTTACATCGGACAAACAAAGAGACAAATATCAACAAGATTTAAAGAACATATAAACTACGTTAAATACGGTATTCCAGAAAAATCGAGTGTCGCTGAACATATATTTCAAAAAGATCATAAAATTACCATAGATAACTTAAAGCTTTTAAGAACAGTTAATAACAACAAACAGTTAGATGCATTTGAAAGTATTAATATTTTCAAAAATAGACATAAATTAATCAACTCTGACTTAGGTCCTATACCTAATAGTAGATTGTTTGATTTTCTAGGTAGTTAGATTTTAGGATGACTCAGGCGGAAAGCCATTAGTAATTAGAGATTAGGACACGGCAGGTAGCTTCGCTTCAGTATAAATAGATATTTTTCTAAAGCTGAGTTGGATTCAACCTTGAACTCTTGCATTGATAACATCTAGAGAAATCTTGGTTTGATCCCACTCAGTTCTACTGATGATGAGAACTTAGTTCTCGAAATACGTATTTAGATTTTTTCTTTATATATATTAAGACTCAGGGGTATTTTAATATAATATTTTAACATACTACTGAAGTTGCCATCTTCTGAACGTAGAATATTTTCAGAAGGATGAGCAGGAGCGTTGTCTAAAATCAATAAACGTTTCACCTCTTCCTGCGGTATTCCCAGTTTCTTCTCTTGAAATTTTCTCACTGTAGGTACAAATTCTTTAAAAAACCAGTCTTTGAAAATTTCTGAGTTGAACCATCCCTTATTAGAGCTATAATATGAAACGGGCAGATAATGCATTATATCTTTTAAAACCCTAGGTTTACGAGATTTGCCAACAATTACAGGAGTCAGCCTATGCGATCCATCGGCGTTGGCACAAAGCAGTGCCGAGATCCTGTCCTTGCTGATTTTTCTTCCAGAATTCGATTTTTCATATTTGGAGGCTTGTGTGCTTTCAGGCAAAGTACGCCATAACAAACCAGTTTCGTCAGCATTGTAAATCTGAGATTCTAATAGCATTTCTTTACTTATATGTTCTATTATTTTTGCCTAAGCTGTTCAATTTCTTCTTTTGGTACACTTGAAGCTTCGCCGTAAATTCTTTTATTCATGATTTCGTGCTTTTTGCGAAAGCGCCAGAGCCATCCATCACTTGCTCTAAATGGTATGATTTTCATATGATTTACTAATTTAATTGCAGCAGATTTCAATTCGACTGCCCGAACCGGTACCCCATTACAACGTTGTTGGCCGTACCATTTTAAGATTGCTTCTTCAAGTGAAGTTTCACGAGCCAATTTCATTCGTTTTCTGGGATTGCTGTTCTGTCTTACATCACACATTAATGCAAATTTATTTATTTTGCTTATGTTTTTTTTTATGTCCGAAACAGTTTCCTTCTTTATGCCATATTGTTCACATATACGAGACGCAGACATTCCAGACTCCAACTTTTGTATAATTTCTAGTTTTTGATTGATCGTTATATTGATTCTTTTTCGTTTGTCCATATTTTAATGGCAGGGTTGCGAAAATTTTAATTTTTTTACTGGAGTACACTAAATGCGTTCATTCACTTCGAGTAAACAAGTCAAACTGCTGCAGAGTTGCGTGAATCCTCGGCCAGCATGGCAAACGTCCATAGAAACCTACGCGTTATTATTTCAGGGAAACTCCTCATATACCATCGCTCCGGCTAGGTGCAGTCTACGAGCAGGACGGCATTATGTCTCAAATGCTAGTGCTAGACGTATGACGTGATTATCATGGCCGCCAAAAATTGCTTACATGCGGCAACACTTGCATTTAAGCATGTATAATATTAACAGGACATTTTTAATTTTTTTACATTTGACTGGATTTTTCGTCCGTTATATCCGAAGTCCGTTAAATAGAGGTCCGTTATATCGAGGTTTTACTGTATATCTATATAAAAAATTAAATAAGCTTATTTTTCCTCTTAAAATTAAGCTATTATTTTTTATTATACATCTTAATAAGAATGGCAACCTACATGTTACGTTTGTTAAAGCTAAAAATGTACAGAAACGAAAGCAGCCATCTAGCCGCCTGTACATTGAACTATTGTGACAATTTCATTTAACTCACTGCGCATGTGAGTGATTGAAACAGGATCGGTCGCGCTTTATCTAAGATTAAGAAATAGACTAAAACTTATTATTATACTATATAACACTTTATTTAATTACACAGTCGTTTTAAACAAAATTAAAATGTAATTATTTAAAATATTCAGAAATATTTAGCTTAACAAAAGAAAAAAATTCAAGTTACAAAGATTGTTAGATGAATTCTATCAGCGCAACCGATCCTGGGTTAATTATGTTTGCCATTATTCACACACAATATCACGGAGCTTATTTCATTCCCATTAACGGATTTATTTTGGTTTTTGATTAATCTCAAAATATATGCGTAATGCCTCAAAATATATGCACCACCGATTGGGTAATATTATTTCCGGCTTAAGCACAAAATGTAGATTATAGAGCTGTAAGGAAAAAGTAAAATACACAAAATGTTATTATTAGAATAGAAAACATTAAGATTTGCTCGAGATGCTATATGTTATGACAGAAAAATGAGAACTTTATTAAGTACATAAGAATGTATGTACATATATACTCTTAAAACTATATTCACATTATTTCATCCAAACTTTAATACCTATCTGCACTTTAAAATGACGATACTTTCTTTCTTTGTTGATAATATAAAATACGAATCATACATAAAATTTAATAATTTATCTTTAAAAATCCATCGCGTAAACCCTTTTTATTTAATTTTTGACTCGCTTTTACATATTTAAAAACAAAATGGAATTTTTAAGAAGTCTCAAAAGTTTCTTGGTCGCTTTTCTCAGAATAACTTTTTACTTTCTTATATGCAGTATAAGTAAGTATTGTAATCATGAAAAATATCGATCTTGAGATTTTAACGGAAATATACGTTTTGACCTTCCCTGAATCGAGACAGACTAATTTTGGAATGACGTCCAGCTGTGTGTGTGTGTGTGTGTGTGTGTGTGTGTGTGTGTGTGTGTGTGTCTGTGTGTGTGTGTGTGTGTGTGTGTGTGTGTGTGTGTGTCTGTGTGTATGTGTGTGTATGTGTGTGTATGCTCTCTACAGCCTAAACGGTTGATGCTAAAATTATGAAACTTTGAACTTAAGATTTGCATAAGCCTGAGGTGTACACATCCTATTTTTGAAAAAATATTCATAGCGGAAGTGCCTGTTTACTCTAGTCATATTTTACAGTTTCTGCAATTGCTAAAAAATGATGACAGTTATAGAAAAATTGTCACCTGCGCCTGTCCATTGTTTAACAAAATAGACTTAAATGATTTGAAAGTTGACATTTAATATTAATTCTAAGAAATATATTTAGTGTAAAAGCGATCCAAAGGTTAGAACAAATATTATAAATTAGATAAAAATCAAGATACTACGATATGGTTTAGTTTGGTGCCGATGTTTTTACTTTCTTATACGCAGTATAAGTAAGTATTGTAATCATGAAAAAATTTGATCTCGAGATTTTAACGGAAATATACGTTTTGACCTTCCCTGAATCGATTTCAACTATTTTTGGAATGACGTCCGTCTGTGTGTGTGGGTGTGTGTGTTTGTGTGTCTGTGTGTGTGTGTGTGTATGTGAGCGCTCTACAGCCCAAACGGCTAAATGGAAAATTATGAAATTTTAAACTTAAGCTTTGTATATGCCTGGCACGATAACCTTCTATTTTTGAAAACCATATTCTGACCGGAAGTGCATGTTTACTCTAGTCATTTTTTGCAGTTTCTGCAATTACTCAAAAGCAGTTGCAGTTACAGAAAAATTGTTACAGTAAAAATTATAGATATCAACATTTTGTACAACTTTTATTTGAAACTTTTTTCTCAAGCGGTTCCGGAAACAAGAAAATGGCTCTTGAAATTTCTTCATATTACATTTAATTTTACATAAATCGTATCATCTGCGCCTGTCAATTGTTAATCAAAAAAAAACAAAACAGACTTAAATAATTTGAAGTTTGACATTTAATATTTATTCAAGGATATATATTTAGCGTAAAAGTATTCCAAAGGTCAGTACAAATATTATAAATTAGAAAAATAATGAAACTACGATATGGTTTAACCCATATGCGTATAAGAAAGTTCGGTGCATGACACTGCAGATGTTTTTACTAGTAAAGAGTTGTAATTTTATCTTCTTTAATTATTAATCAGAATTTCGCATTTAATGAAAAAAAATTCCGTTATCTTCTTTCATTCGAAAATTACATCGGTTTTTAGGCGCTGGGGTCTATTAGACCCCACCGTACCATTAACGTCAGAAAAATTTATGGTGCCATTCTAGGGTTAAGTAATATATTATAACATCCTAGATACATTAAAGATGTTAATGCAGACACCAGAACTAGCGTTGCAACTATCTTTTGATTTTGTCTCATACAAGCATATATAACCTCATGCCTATTCCCATCAAATGAGGTAACAGAGAACCCTTTACTTTCTTTCACATCTTTACAATCTTTCGCCATTTGATTCTATCTTTACACACTTCTTTTGATCATTCAAACTCATTAAATACACGCTCTTGTATTCTGCTTGCTCGTTACTTTTATATCACGCAATTCATTCCCAATCATATTTATCCAATTACTCTAAGGACGGCTTCGCATTCTCACCATTCATCTCGTCCACATAAATATTTCTTGTTTATCTTTCATTCGACATTCTTTGAATATGTCCATACCATCATATATGACTCGCACCAATTTTAAGTACGATTTTTTTTGTGATATATTAGAAATGGCTCTAAGAAAAATCGTTTCCACAGCAGTCACATACTCAGCACAGTCAACGATGGCAAAAGTAAATCATCGTAAAAGCATAATCTAGCATCTTTAGAAATATTAAAATTTCTCGCAAACATTCCTAATGTTCCTAAAATTATATAACCAGCAGACACCCTTCTCTCAATCTCGCAATCATACTTTGTTCATAGTAGTTATTTAAGTATTTGTTGAAACATTTGGTTCTTTTATTATTTTTGATATGATAGTATTTGCCATATACATATCTATTAAAATCGTTTATCTGGCCTGTATTGATGCAATATTTACGATATAGTTATTTATGCCTATGTAATATTTTTTTATTATAATTTAAATTTCTGCAGGTTGAACAGTAGGTTTATTTTATATTCCATAATTTAGAGTTATATTTTTTTGTACAATTGAATAAAGTTCAATAACATATAAATGTATATGCTCTCAGTTACAAAAAATTATCCGTCAATAAATAAAGCTTTAATAATAACTTTCTGATTAATTTGATAGGTAGATATTCTAATCTCATCTTCGAAATCATGTTCATCTGTTATGTATTTGACATTATTTTATAAAACCCAAATTTAATTTATAAATTCATGCAAATGCATATTTTTCATCGTACTATTTTAAAATAATGTTATTGTATCTGGTATAATACAACAGCTGCAAGCAACAATCAATTACCTTTGACAATCCAGTGTACGGAAATGTTTCAAATGAAAGCTTTGATCCTTCTCCACTAACCCCATTTAATTGGCCACTATAAGCTCGTGCTGCGGTTAATGTAGGTATTGACATGCCATCGCCGAGAAATATTATGATATTTTTTGCTTTTCCTTCTATAGGACGTATATTTAGTTGCTCTTTTATTGTTGCCTGGGCTTCTCTTATCCAGTAATCGATAGTGTTTTCGTCATCATTTATATAAAATTTAGGTTCTTCACGTTTATTAATGGAATGCAACGGTAAATCATAATCAGCTGAAAAAAAAAATATTTCTTGAGACTGGTAAGCAGTTACTTTATGAAGCTCCATATAACTTAGAATAAAAATGGAATAACGGTTTTTTGTATCACTATAACTGAACACTATAAACTTTGTTTTTAATTTTCATCCATACTAATAATAGATATTACTTACGAGGATATAAGAAAGAAATATAAAATTTGTTATTATATAAAAATTTTGCGTCATTAAGTGTCTCCGCAATATAGATATTTACAAATTGTCTATAGATTTCTGTATGAAATTTCATTATATTTATATTATATTATATTATATATATATATATATATATATATATATATATATATATATATATATATTTATATATATATATATATAAATGTATATATATGTATATATATATATATATATATATATATATATATATATATATATATATATATATATATATATGCAGGCAATGTGCCGTTCCCGGGAATTTCAATTTGGGGGAATATTTCCGAGAATGTTTCCGTAAATATTCCCCAAAAACGGAAATATAGAGGAACATACCACACAAATTTAAATATTTTCCAATTTTACTATTATATTTTGTTCCTTAGACATATCTATATATTTTAGTATGCGTTTCAGCACCAAAGCATAAAGCATTAATTTGAATTCCTTAAAACTTTTTTAACGGAATATTACCGGAAACTTTCCCAGGAATGTTCCCAAAATTAAATCAAACTTAGATGCTTTAAAACTATTATTGCATTTTTTAATCTTTTGGGAATATATATAGGAGTGAAATAAAAATTTTGTTTGAATGGAAAATAATAAATATTCTTTAAATAAATTTAATTATTTGTCTTATATAAAAATAAAATCAATTAATAAGAATAAGACAAAACAAAAGCTAAACATAATGTTTATTTTACAAGTCAGCTTCGGATTGGCTGGAAATTCCTGAAGTTATACTTTGAGAATCATCCAAAGATGACGATGAATCCATTGAAATTTCAGGCGCTGATGAAGTGCTTGGAATTGGCATATTCTTTTTCAGTTTTTTCCAAATCTTGGAAAGGTATTGGGTTTCTTTGCATAATTTCGGTAGCTTTACCAGTTTTTAATTTAGAGATAGGTGTAGCATGTCTTTTAATATTAGAATTTACTTTAGAAAAAATTATATTATAATGGCGAAGTATGCTTTTACAATCCGAAGGAGATTTATTACTTTTAATAATATGTGCAGACATTTTTGTTGCATTGCGATTCATGTACACCTTTTCACAATATTTACAAATAAAAATGAGTTTTGTATTACACATTTTTTCTATATATAATTTGTACACTATACCTACCTTTTGGTTTCATTTTTTAAACACAAATGCGATGAGCAAGGAAGAAGGTACACATTCAAAATCACAATCTCACAGTATTATGAAATATAAACAAATTAATTGTAACTGCGGGAATCCCAAAACACTGCAGAGCGCACACTGAAGAAACCTTAAGTTCTGCCGATAGATTGTATTGCCCGGCCGTGATTGAAATATTTTAATTCAGCATCACACTTTACACCCGGGGAATATTCCCGGTTGGAGCAATTATAGCACCGAGAATATTCCCCAGTCAAAATAATTCCCAAAATTTAAAATATTCGAATATTCCCAATTTTCGGACACTTATGGGCGCACTTGCATAAATGTAAATATGATATAATATAGATTTTGCATGATATAACATTTTTTTATGTCGCTGAATTACGAGTAGAAATATCCGCAATGGCTATAATATTTTTGTTATATTACTAATTTGTAAATTCTACTAAATTTTTAAACTCATTTTCACTAAATATATATTTTACAATAAATATTAAATGTCACATCCCAAATTATTGGAGCCGAATTTGTATTTTTATTTTCTGATACGCAGTATGAGTAAGTATTGTAATTATAAAAAATTTCGATCTCGAGATTTTAACGGAAATATACGTTTTGACCTTCCCGGAATCGACACCGACTATTTTTGGAATGACGTCTGTCTGCGTGTGTATGTTTATGTATGTGTGTGTGTGTTGGTGTGTGTATGCGCTCTACAGCCTATACGGCTAGATGTAGAATTATGAAACTTAAGATTTACACACAACTTTTGAAGAAAATATTAAAACCGGAATTGCATGTTTACTCTTGTCATTTTCTGCGGTTCTGTGCAACAATCCAACTCAACGCATGTTTGATTCTTCTATGTTTTGTATAGGTGAGATAAATCATCTTGGAGTTCTGTATGATAATCACCTAATATGGAAATCACAGATTCTAAGCCTTATAGCAAAATGTCGTAAATCACTTAATATAATGAAATGCTTAGGTAGTGTTAATTGGAGTAGTGGTCGTGAGTATTTCGGTCGTCTTTATGACATATGACATTTCTATAATATTCACTTAGAACCTTTTGTATGATATTGATATGATAAATAATCTGAAGTATGGCACAAATAATCATGCAATTATAACGTAAGAAGCCCTAGCCAAATAAAAACATCACTTTGATGATTATTATAAAAATACAACACGCTAACACTTTAGCAAAAACATAAATATTCTGATCCGTTTCGGGCAATGTTTGTGCCTTCTCGACTACTTTTAAAAGTTATATTTTACTAGAATCGTAATTTGCTATCTCGCTTATAATTTCATGAAACACACACAAATATATATATATATATATATATATATATATATATATATATATATATATATATATATATATATATATATATTTATTTATATAAATGTTGGCGGTTACGTCATAACACTGGTACTGAATAAAATCATTTGTTGCAATTGTAACCAAGATGGTCACCTTTACTCCGAGTGTTATGAAAAACGTAGACGTGTCCAAAATGTACAAGTTTTTCGGAAAACAAATCAGGCGAATTGTGAGAAACCGGTACAAATATCGGCGGCAATCGTAGACGGATTGTGGTGCCAAACTTTACCAATTTTCACTCTTTTCTCATAACAATATTTCTGATCAGCTTAAGGGGGATTTCCGGTTCAATTGACCTAAACTTTGGATTTTTTTTCCAGGGAACTGGTAAGAGTTAGAGACCTGGGTTTTTTGTCAAATCTTTATTCATTCTTGCTCTACAACTGGGAATTTTTTCAAGACCAAAAATCCAAAATGGCGTCTAATATGGCGGCTGCCCGGTGGTTACTTCCCAAAACTGCGAGCAGCCTAGAGGTCGCAAATCGTCACCTAGTTTCTTGAAGAGTATAGTTCAGAAAATGGAATGAACTAGAATCTTTGAAAAATCTCAAAATTTGACAAAATGGCGGGCATTTGAAAAAAAAGTCGTTTTTTCGGTCGATTTTTTGGCTTTGACAGGCTGTGAAAAATCGAAAATTGCACATTTCTCCTTGAGTCTAGTTCATTCCATGAAGAAAAGTGTTTTTAATAAGGGAAGCAAAGAACGAAGTCAATTGGTTGAACCGTTAAAAAGCTAGAGTGCTCGCAGTTTTGAAAAATGTAGTTTCGAGAAAAACGCGTTTAAAAATTGCGAAACATTTTTTCTGTGTAATTCAAAGTATTCGGCGGAAAATTCGCAAACAATAGTCAATATCTAGGTTTTCCGGGTCGCTGAATACGAATCTGAGGTCAAATTTGAAAAATTCAAAATGGCGGATCCAATATGGCGGACCAAAAAACTCATACTCATCAAAATTTATGAAATTCGAGATTCAAGGGTTTTTGGGGTCGTTGAATACGAATCAGTGGTCAGATTTGGAATTGTTAACTAACATTTAATCAGCAATTCCAGCGCCATAAAAGATTACTTCATCCTCGTAATCCTCCATTTCCGCATTGCGCTGACTGGCGGTGATGGCTGCTCTCGCACCGCTACTAATTCGTTGAATATTATATCGAAATATCCTTTTACCCACATATTCTAGACAAGTTAAGCTTTGATTTCATGCAAAAAAAAAATCGATTTTTTGATAATATTTAACCGGAAATCCCCCTTAAGTTGTCTGATGATTCTCGTCCTAACTGAAATGTTTAAATCGGTTATAATTCTTATTTTGGTATAATTGACTCTGGATCATCTAGTACCCTTATTAACAAACGAATGTGGGAACGTATCAAATGTTTACCGAATAAAGCAATTGTTAGGGATAATAATAATATCACTACAGCCGGTGGGCATATATGTGTTATCGAAGCCCGTATATCTATACCTTATAGTATTGATGGAAATATACATTATGTCGATACTCCGTTAGTGCCATCACTTACTTCTGGACTTATCTTGGGTATAGATTTTTAACAAGTTTCTCTCTTATGCTTGATTTTTCCAGTATGACCCATTCTTTTGCAAAACCTCCAGTAATTTGTGCCCTTCACGATCTCTCAACTTTATCGACGAATTAACACATAAAACTCAATATTTTAGTCGAAGATTATCCTTCAACCATATCTCCAAATCTTAAAGCAACAATTGCGATAGAGCATATAAATAATACTAGGGAGGCGTAACCTAATAAACAACGTTACTCACCTGTCTCACCACACATTCAACAGTTTATCAACTGGGAACTAGATGAAATGTTCTAAAAGAATATTGTAGAACCTTTGAAATGTCCTTGGATCTCACCATTTGTGGTGGTAAAGAAGTCTAACGGTAATTATCGTTTCAATTTAGGACCAAGTATGTGGTGCAAAATACTTATATACCTTAGATCTTAAATCTGTTTTCTGGAAAATACCCTAATCTTCGTCAAGTTGCGAAAAAACCGCCTTTACGGTACCTGGACGTGGTCTCTATCAATTTCAGCGTATGCCATTCGGTCTCTCAGGACCTCCTACAACTTGCCAACGTCTTGTAGACAATATATATGGACCAGAATTGTATGCAAATGTTTTTGTCAATCTTGATATCATCATTGTTTCTACTGATTTTGTTTTATTTCCCATTCGCAAGGATATTCAGTTCGTCGCTGAATTGAGCAGGAAGTATTCTTAGTTTTTGGTGTTCCAGACTATATTATAACGGACAATGGTACCGAATATACTAACAATGAGTTTCGTAATTTTTTTCTCTCATATTCCTTAATACACCAACTAACTACAAATTATCAACCTCAAGCTAACTTAGCTGAACGTACTAATCGTGATGTTAAAACAATGGTTTCCTCATACGTTGAACAAAATCAGCGATTATGGGATGTAAACTTGCGGAAACTACAATTTGCTATTCATAATGCAATGCACGATATCACAGGGTTTACTCCAGCTTACATAAATTTCGGCCGTGAATTGTCTCTTTGTGGCAGTACTTCTAATAAAGATTATTATTTGCTTACAGAGTTACATTCCCGGTATGATAATAGCACCAGTATTGATGAACTAAGTGGCCTTTAAGTCAGTGTCCAACGCCGTCTGATACAATCTTATCAAAAGAACAGCAGAACATACAATTCACGTCATAGAATTGATTTTGCAATATTCGATATTGTTTGGTAAAGGAATTTTACACTGTCTAACTCTTCACGTTTCTATTACTCAAAACTTGTTCCTAAATTTATAAAATGTCACGTGTTCAATAAATTATCTAATACACGTTATGAACAAGAAGACTTAAATAAAGGTAAGTTTGGTACTTGGCATGTTTCCGTGCCAAAACCTTACATTCCGAGATAAACTTAAAATTAAAAAAAAAAATTTTATGTTGAGAATCTTTGATGTGCTATTAGGGGAGAGTAATTTTCAGATAAATAAAACACAGATAATAATGTATGAAATTACAAAATATGTTTTATAAAACTTTTAAATTGGAACAGATAAATTTTTATTTGTCCCAGAGAGAGAAAAATCGCGGCGACAAAAGTAAAGAAACTAACTGACACCATGCTTTAAATTTCCATGTTTTTTATACATTTTAGGGAGTTAGTTGTTGATTTTATTCAGTTTAGTCTTTGTTGTAGGTAATTTAGGAACAATTTCACGCGAAATATATTCGGCAGATATTATACAACGGATTGTGTATTTACACGAAAAAGAAACTTTGCAAAAAAAATCTGTGAAATTTCTGACATTAATAAATCAGTTATATAAGAAAAAAATGTCCAGGTTTACGTTAAATTTTAAAAGGAATAGTTAAATACGTTCGTATATTAAAATTTCTTGACCTGGCCGGTCAAGAAATTTAAACAAAGAACTTTATTTTGAGCTATTTTTATACGATCCCTTATTGAAAGTGCCTAGAAAGCGTTACAATAATAAATTGCATACTCTGGAGAACAAAATGTGCAAGAAAGTTTAGTTGTTCATACTGGCGCAGTAATACTGGCGTCGTTGATCAGTGGGATGATATATTAATGTATGTCATTACCAACAAACTTTATCTTATTACTACTAAGGAATGAGAATCAACTCTTAATCGCAATGGTATACCTAATTTAAAACAATTAACCGATTACTAATCACGTAAATTGCAGCATTTTAGAAGCAGTAACCAGAAGTAATGTTTTTAATTCATCAATAAGCAACATTAAAGCTTCAAATGTTAACAAGCATCAGATTAAGCAATCCATTACGGCGCCAGTATGAACAACTAAACTTTCTTACACATTTTGTTCTCCAGATTATGCAATTTATTATTGTAACGCTTTCTTAGCACTTTCAATAAGGGATCGTATAAAAGTAGCTCAAAATAAAGTTCTTTGTTTAAATTGTTTGCGAAAAGGTCATGCGGCGATTAAATGCAATTCTGGAGCATGTCGAAAAGGCAACAAAGCTCATAATACCTTACTTCATTTAAAATATTTACAAAAACCAATTATATCCGCATCAATTTCTAATCGGACAAACGCTAATCAAACTTAATCTCAAATTCTACTTGCTACGGCCATCATCGACGTCTGTGATATCTCTGGAAATTATCAGCAATGTCCTACCATACTTGATTCAGGCTCTTCATCCTGTTTTATAACCGAAGATCTCTCTAACAAATTTAAAGTGAAGATAGAATCAATGAATGTTCCAGTAGGGGCCATTTATCAAATGCAAACTAAAATATCTTCTCGTGTTAATAGAACAATTAAATAGAAGTATAATGCATGTAAGGTAGCGTCTATTGCCTTATTTTGAAAAATATTACCGAATGTCTACCACCGCATTCATTTTGACAATCAAATATAATTATTCCAAAAACCATCAAGCTTGCTGATCCGCAGTTTCATTTCTTTAGCAAGATTTATGTGCTAATTGGTTCAACATTATTTTGAAATTTGCTATGTGTGGGACCCATAAAACTCAATAAAAATTCATCAGTATTTCAAAAAACTAATTTATGCTGGATTGTTTCTGGGCTTCATTGTGATTGAATTCCGATGAGAATGCAAATAAAATTAAATGTAATCTTTCAATAAACAATCAATTAATCAATAAATTATAGCAATTTTGATAGATTGAAGACTACGCTGAATAATCACGTCCTTCTCCAGCAAAACAGTATTGTGAAGATCACATTAAAGAAACCTTCCGAAGAAATGAAGATGGTCGCTTCATAATGTAATTTACCACTAAAAGAAAATTCCTTAAAATTATTTGGGGATACTATAACACAAGCAACTAAACGTCTTTATTCACTAGAACAAAATTTATTAAAAAATTGAAATCGAACAGCAGAATATCTGGTTTGCATGCGCAATTATCAATTTTTCAGTCAAATGAAGCTTCGCTCTCTGCAAGTAAAACGTCAAATTCAATTTCATTGTATAACCTACCGCGTCAAGCCTTTGTTAAAACTACCAGTCTGACAACAAAATTACATGTTGTATTTGATAGTTCAGCTCGATCAACAACCGGAATTTCGCTTATTGGCATCCAAATAGTGGGTCCAGGCATCCAGCAACATCACATTTTAATCATTATTCGATTTCGTATACACAAATTCGTTATGATGGCGAATCAGAAGTTTGTCTACAGCGAGTCCTATGGCGCGAGAATCCATCTGAAGGCTTTAAAACATATGAGCTCTCTACTGTTTCATATGGCCTCGCATCTGCATTATTTTTAGCAATTCGATAACTCGCTCAACTTATCTGTACAAATTATCCGATTACTTCCAAAATAGCATTGCGTGATTTTAATGTGGACGATCTGCTGACGGGTGCTAACACTATCACCGCGGTAAAAATGATTCAATCCAAAATCAGCACCATGTTATCTAAAGACGGTTTTGAACTGCGTATATAGATATCAAATTGTCCAGAAATCAAGCATGATATTTCCACAAATATTGTCTCTGCAACCGTTTGTTTGGATAAGGATGAAAATATCAGTACGCTAGGTTTGCAATGGGATGCGCATAATGATGATCTAAAGTTTTCGAAACCAAAATACGAAAAAACTTCACGTATCACGAAAAGAAATTTTTTATTAAACATCTCTCAAATTTCTGATCATCATTAATTAATTGGCCCAACTATTGTAATCGTTATGTCAATTATGCAGTATTTATGGCAACTTAACACATCATGGGATCAATCGGTGCCATTGATGATTGGATTCAATTTAAAAATCAATTGGATCGCCTCAGTCATCTCTTAATATTGCGATAGATTATCAATTGCGACCGATCAGCGCATAGAGAACATTATGGTTTCTTGGATTCTAGAGAAAAAGCGTATGGAGGTTGCATATACATCTGCGTTAGTAACAGTATTGGTGAATGTACACCAAATCTATTATGCTCAAAGTCTAGAATTTCTCCATTAAAAAGCATATCATTGCCAAAACTAGAATTATGCTTTTGAGAATATCAGATCAAAGGTCCTTCTCTCATCAATAACTCTCCGCTCGTTGAATGTCCAGTTGCGGTGTCACCTGCATAATTTGAGTCCGTGTAGGACAATAGTATGGTGTCTCCGTCGAAGAACATTCCATCATCTCTTTAGGTACTGAAATACTCTTTTCACCATCTTCCATTGACTCATCACTTGCCGATTGCAGTGACGACTTAAATTAACGGCATAGCATATGTCCGGGCGCGCTATCGTGGCCAAGTAGCAGGCTTCCTAAAGCTTCACGATAGGGAGTGGTGGATGGAACAGGCTAATCATTGACTTTTCTCTCCTCTTCGGTGACCATTCGTCTTTCAATTGAAATCAAGACTGGATTGTATATTTAACAGTTAAAATGATTCAAGATTTTTTTAGGTGTAGGCAGATATGCCTTTCGACTCAGTCTTTATCTCCATTTCCAAATATGAGACTAGTTTTTGTACTTGCAGATTAAAAGTTATTTCAAAATATCTACTCATTACTTTCAGAATGCTGTAAATTTCGTGCTCATCTCTTCCAGCTACAAGACCGTCATCGACAAACAATGTCAACAATATAGTTCTTTTCTGGTTGTAGAATACGCATGGATCGTCATCCGCACTATGAAGTCCGATGGTTTCTAAATAAGCTGATGTTTTCTCATTTCATTTTTTTGGTGCTTGCTTCAGTCCGTACAGGCTTTTCTTCAGTCTGCAAACTCTGTCGGTCCCGTCTTCAAATATTTCCGGCTGGAACATATACAGCTCTTCTTCAAGATTTCCATAGAGAATAGCGGTGGTGACGTCGAATGATACCAATTTGAAATTTTGTGAAGCGGCGTGGCTCAAGATCAGGCGAATTGAAGAATGTCGAACTACCGGCCTGAAAGTCAACGAGTAATCAAATTCCTCGTCCTGTTCAAACCCGCGAGCTACCAACCTCGCTTTCAGCTCCTCGTCTGGTTTTTGACGTAAAACCCAACGAAATGTCAAAGGTCTGCGTTCTGTCGGACATTTGACCAAATTCCAAGTTCCCATTTTGATCAAGGATTATAATTCCTGCAACATGGCTTTGAACTAATTTTTGTCCTAATACTGGTATGTTTTTGGTTTCGTAGATCATGACAGTATTATTGCTACTTCTCCCAGAATACCCCGTGAAGTAATCGGAGTATCCAATTGGCGGTTGATGATCGCGGCGCTATCGCAGTCCTGCCATTTTGAGCTGCTGACCCTCTGCCTGGTTTTCTTGTGGATCCGGCTTTTCCGATTCTTCTGAACTTACAAGGGGAAACCACGTAGTGTGGGTCACCGATTTGGCTGAAATTTTGCCAGATGGTAGGCAACGCAATAAAAATGATACAAATTTTTGCCGTTTTATGCACTTCTCAAGAGAACTCGAGAAAATCGCATTCGAAGTTTTCACATCTTGTTTTGTAGAAAAATAAATGATACTTTTTCAGAACGGTGGCGTAGCGCAGTCCGGGCTAGAACTCCTGACCAACGACTCTGTACGCCAGCTCGCTATTCACTACGCTACGCCACCGCTCTGAAAAAGTATCATTTATTTTTCTACAAAACAAGATGTGAAAACTTTGAATGTGGTTTTCTCGAGTTTTCTTGAGAAGTGCATAAAACGGCAAAATTTGTATCATTTTTATTGCGTCGCCTACCATCTGGCAAAATTTCAGCCAAATCGGTGACCCACACTACGTGGTTTCCCCTTGTTAGTGACACTTCTGATATTGGAGTGTGCCCAGCGGCTGATTCGATGTCTGTGTAATGCGTTTCTTCATCTTCACTTTCGTCGAAAATCACATTGACGGAGCTGATGACATCTCTTTCTTCTGGTATATCGATTCGGTAACAAGATGAATCCAAGTCGTACCCGACAAAAATGCCCTGCCTTGACTTCGTGTCTAGCTTGGCGCGCTTGTGCCCGGGAATCAGTACGTAACACAAACAACCAAAAGACTTGAGTTTGTGAATATCCAAGTGTCTTCCGCACCACAACTCTGCCGGAATCTTCCCCTTTACATAGCTAATTTCTGTTTGATTAATCGCAAAGACAGCATAATTGATAGCCTCTGCCCTAGTTCAAGTCTTGTGCATGTATAACAGAACGGGCTGACTTAACTATCGTCTTCATTTCTCTACCTATTCTGCCATTCTGTTGTGGCGTGTACGCATTGTCAGATATCAGGCATCGCACTATCTTTCCAAACTGGTTTTCGGCAATCTTCATGAACAACTCCAGTTTGACGGATGTTTCGTCCTTTGTCCTCAGAAAATTCGCTGTCCTAAAGTGAGAGAAGTCGTCCTTAAAGAGTAAAAAATACTTCGCACCTCCCAGAGAAGATGCATTTAACTCACAGACATCAAAGTGAATGAGATGTAGAGGTTTAGCAGCGACTTACTTGTTGATGAGGTGTGAGATGCGATTCTGCTTGCTGAATTTACATCCCATGCATACTTGATTCCTTCAATCATCCATGTACTTGATGGTTGTTCCTCTGCAAAATGTCTTTGACGTACTTTAAGTTTTGATGGGCGAGTCTGTGGAGCCAAGTCTTGATGGATGTAGAAACTAAACTTTTTCCAGTCTTCTTTCGACGTAATAGCATTTTTAAAGATTTTCATCACGTTCCGCAGTGGCTACAGTCTCACTATGATCTGACGTTTTAAAAATTGATCTCTCCCGGTCAGCAGTTTGAATATAGTTCTTGTCGAGGGTCTGACTCACTGAGAAAAAGTTGAATTTCAGTTTCAGCACGTGTAGAACTTGCTCAAGCACAAGTTCATCCCAGGTTCGGCCATTAAAAGCCTCAAGTTGAACATTTCTTATTCCAATACCTTTTAATTTTGTTGAATCACATATAGTGATCTCGTAAGAGCAACTTAGTTCGGTGTATCCAGTAAGCCAATCACGGTGAGCCATCAAGTGCTGCGTTGCAGCACAGTCCTGGTACCAGCAATGTTGAGCGTCCTGCGTTGATTTTATGCCTCCCAGGTTGGCAGTTGACAGTCCCACAGTGACGTGATTTGCTTCTGTCTTCATTTTCACCGCCTTGGACAATCCTTCACAAAATGACCTTTCCTGCCGCATCCATTGCAAGAGTAATTCTCCCCTCAGTAAACTAAATATTTGGCGCACGGTTTGTTTCGACAATATTTTTTGACGTGACCTCTCTGTCCACATTTAAAGCAACTTACAGCAGTTGATACGTATCTATGTGAGTTGTTGTTTTCAGGCCTTCGGTTTGACTTGCTGACGAGTACATTGTGAGTAGATGATTGCTAGATGCTTCGCCTTCGTTTAGTCGATCTTCCTCCAGTCGCAGTCTCTGTATGAGTGTGTCGATTTTCTTGTCAGCATAACTGAGATTATCCTACGCTGTTCGCAAGTGATGAAGCTTTGGAAGTAGAATTCCGAGACTCCGAGTCAGAATCCAACTGTCTCTCAACATTTATATTCCAGTACCTAAATCTTCAGCAATCATTTCCATGGCATTTTGTAGTTCGAAGCATAAACATAAGCAAAAAACTTTCGCTGTAAGCTGTCCACAGAAATGTCGGATTTTTTTCCGTACAAAATTGTTAACTTATTTAACATATCTTTCGCCGTAGTACAATTCGCAATACTTCTGGCAATACCTCTATTTACATTTAAACCTACAATCAATTGTACCTCTAAATCATTTTTTAACCATAATTTTACAGACTTATCAGTGAATGCCCCGGCAGGCCTGAATTTCAACCTGATGGAAACATCAAAAATATCTCTAGTTTTTAGCAATAAATTAATTTTTAATCTCCACGATACAAAATTTACATTTCCATTGGCGTCTTCTGCTAACAACTCGAGTTGCGAAGTAAAAGTGTGCAGGAATAGTTGCGATTGTTAACACGTTGTTTAGCTTGACGCTTTCTAGATGTGTCAAGTGTTAATCGTCCTCGATGAATTGTGACTGCCTTAACTGCCTTGCTTCCGACGACGGCGTCTGATGATCAGTCGTGACTGGCAGTGGTCCTTCGTGAGTTATCGTACACGCTAATCAATAATTTGAAATGACTCGTTGATCCGACGCTTGTTCCTTATGCACAGTTATAAATCTTACAGAAATGAAAGAAATAATTAACATAGTAAAAACTATTATAGTATAAACATTTGATAGCTATGTAACGCACTCAAGCCCATATTTTAATGAGTAACAATCAAACAAAATAAAATTTTATATCTCAAAAATACGACCAGACCGCATGAACAAAGTTAAAAAATTAGCAAGAGATAGACTAATAAATGAATATTCAGACATATTTCATTTAGAAGATAACATCATTAGATAGCAGATAACAGCCATCTTTTACAAACCAAATCAAACGTTTCATAAAAACCAAAGACGAAATTCCGATTCAGACTAAAAGTTATAGATAACCGCAAAATCACAAACTATAAGTTAGTCAACAAATTAAGAAAATATAGACCAAAAAATAAATAGGTCATCGCACTCACCATGATCTTCACCTATTTGGATAGTTTCAATCAAATTGGACGCTACCGGAGAACGTAAATGGCGAATTGATGTGGATTACAGAGAAGTAGACGAAAAAACCATTGGCGATAAATACCACATACCTAACTTAATTGACTTGCTTGATAAACTCGGACGTTACCACCTTAGATCTAGCTTCCGGATTCCACCAGATATAAATTAACAAAGACGACATATCAAAGACCGCTTTTATCACCGAAATCGGACATTACGAACTGTAACGCAAGCGGTTTGGCTTGAGACATGCTTCATTTCAACGAGTCATGGGGAACATTTTGAGAGGAATAACCAACTAAAAATGCTTAGCATATTACACTATATCATTATATTCAGTACAAGCCTGCATCTTCCTCCAGTCGCAGTCTCTGTATGAGTGTGTCGATTTTCTTGTCAGCATAACTGAGATTATCCTACGCTGTTCGCAAGTGATGAAGCTTTGGAAGTAGAATTCCGAGACTCCGAGTCAGAATCCAACTGTCTCTCAACATTTATATTCCAGTACCTAAATCTTCAGCAATCATTTCCATGGCATTTTGTAGTTCGAAGCATAAACATAAGCAAAAAACTTTCGCTGTAAGCTGTCCACAGAAATGTCGGATTTTTTTCCGTACAAAATTGTTAACTTATTTAACATATCTTTCGCCGTAGTACAATTCGCAATACTTCTGGCAATACCTCTATTTACATTTAAACCTACAATCAATTGTACCTCTAAATCATTTTTTAACCATAATTTTACAGACTTATCAGTGAATGCCCCGGCAGGCCTGAATTTCAACCTGATGGAAACATCAAAAATATCTCTAGTTTTTAGCAATAAATTAATTTTTAATCTCCACGATACAAAATTTACATTTCCATTGGCGTCTTCTGCTAACAACTCGAGTTGCGAAGTAAAAGTGTGCAGGAATAGTTGCGATTGTTAACACGTTGTTTAGCTTGACGCTTTCTAGATGTGTCAAGTGTTAATCGTCCTCGATGAATTGTGACTGCCTTAACTGCCTTGCTTCCGACGACGGCGTCTGATGATCAGTCGTGACTGGCAGTGGTCCTTCGTGAGTTATCGTACACGCTAATCAATAATTTGAAATGACTCGTTGATCCGACGCTTGTTCCTTTCTCCAGCGGTTATCCTATCAAACTCAAAACTATCCAGCATAGCCTGGGCCCATAATCTGATAGAAATTTGAGAGCGTTGGACAGCTCAATGAACACAACCTGTCTATTTAAGAGATTAATTTATTCAATAATGTAGAATAAGAAAAGATAAAAATTTCTGACAGTCTGACTTGTTTAAATAAGAAAATTAACAGTCTATTACAGTCGATTATTAAAAAGACTAATGCCCGGTTGCAGAAAACAAAGTTGACTGACAGTCCGTCAATGTTGACGGCTCCGTTAAATATAATCGGGTTGCACAAATATATTCAGTTGTCAATATTACGGCTGATTAACTAACATTCTGGTCAATTGTTCATATTAGTGATATAGTAGCTTTTATATAATGTTGGTATCATATTTAGTTATACTAAACGGCAAATTCTCAAATATTTGAATAAAAAAGAAAGTGGCAAAACGAAAATGAGCGGTAAACAGTCTAAAAATTTTACGGAAAAAGAAAACAGTGAATTATTAACGCTAGTTAAAAAGTAAGTACTTATATAAATAAATAAATATATATATATATATATATATATTTATTTATTTATTTATTTCGTCAAAAGATATTCAAATATATTGGAAAATAAAAAAACTGATGCAACAAACAATAAAAAAAACAAGAAGCTTGGGAGGAAATTGCTTCAATCTTTAATGCATCTTCCGAATCTGGATCTCGCGGTGCTAAGCAATTGCGAAATTTGTATGAAAATTTAAAAAGATGCACACGCAAAGATGTAGCGGAAGAAAATGTATGTACAATTTTAAATTAAACTTATGTTATTTATCTTTACTATTTCATAGAAAAAAAGATATTTAAAAAGAAAATTGGAAGGAAGTGTTGAAGAAATCGAATTCAATAAATTAAAAAAACAAAAAAAACGATGATAAGGTAATATATATATATATATATATATATATATATATATATATATATATATATATATATATATATTCATTGATAGTAATTATATTTTACAGAAACATTAATAATAATAATATATATATATATATATATATATATATATATATATATATATATATATAATAACAATAATAATTAATAAAGAAACTATACTGTAACAAATTAATTATAATACACAGATTGAACTAAAGAAAACAGGAGGGGGTACATTCAGCAATCAACTGAGTGAAACTGGAGCACGTCATTTAGCAATGCTTGAAAATCTTATGCAGCCGTTTGAAAATCCATATGACGATGCTGTTCAATACTATGGTAGGTGAATTTAACCACTGTTTAAGCCTCGGAATATAGTTATCTTTATGTCCAGGCAATATAATAACTGAACCGATAATGGTGCAAGAAGATATATCTCCGACAGAAACATACATCTCTGAGCAGCCCAAAAAATTGACTGAAATTATCCCACGGGGTCCAATTGTAAAACAAGTGATTCCCATGATACGGAGAAAGCAGCAATTAAAGAGAAAGAAGCGAATTACAACAGCCGCAATAAAAAAATTATATTTAAAAAAAAATTGCAAATAGAGGAAGAGTTTCCCAAGTGTGCTATTGATTTACACAAGGTCCTCGGATTTTGTTCAAAATTCATATTTTGGTAGATCTAATGAATAAAAATTAGATTCTGAAAATATTTTGGAAAAAAGTATTTAATTTTTGAGTTATAAGCTATTGAATATTTTTGAGTTAATCAATTTAATAATTAATATCTCAGATACTAGTTGATATAAATTTATGAATTTTTGATAAAATGTAGCTAATAGATAGACCTATCTAAATATATTTAAAAAAATTAATTTACGTTTAATTTGTATAAGAAAAATTAAGTATTTAATAAACAAATAAATTTTTTTTCATGTTCTCCATGTGATACATAAATTTTAATTTATCCACAAGATTGTAAAAGTCTTCCTCTTCAAAATGGAAAAATAAAATTTACGGGGCCGGAATTAGTAACCGAGTTATAGTATTTTTCGCGAGTCACTAACGTCTAGGCGCAAGGAAACTACCGCGCGCGCTGTATATGTTATTCAAGTGTTTGGGGTTCAAAGGATTGTGATATAAGCAAATATGATATGTTTACTGAAATCAACAAATAAATTAATAAATGCAATTTAATAAATAGGTACTTTATACATTTATTTGTTATAATTAAGACTGTTTTTTTTATAGTTTTGTATATACCAGTATCGTAGGCAGAAAACATTATGCATTGTCATTGAACAGAATGAACGAGTGGTATTGCCTCGTATCTTTAATAGTTATTGTGGTTTCGTAACGTTTCTTTAATGACGAAATGTGCGAAATGTGTTCTTCCTGATTACAAAAATCCAAACAAATTTTGTGGAAAAATGCTTTCGCCCAGTCATATAGTAGTTGCGGTGTTGTGATGTGGTTCTCATTCACACGTTGCAAACTTGCTCTATATGCTTGCCGTTTAACAGTGCCCCCTATGTTATCGCAAGCACCTTTCCCGTGCGAGGTAGCAAAAAATGCCACTCCGCCATAACATTGAAGTCGCTTTTATGATTCAATAAATTAATAAAATTATACTTACTTTTATATTGCGACGCTGCGCCATCAGAAAAATATATGATTTTTTAACCTCTTCCTGTCCAAAATGTCCTATTAGATAAGCGATAAGCTTAAAATTAAATAAATGGACTGCTGATGCATCGTTAATAAATGTATACAGTACCTAATTATTAAATTGCATTTATTAATTTATTTGTTGATTTCAGTAAACATATCATATTTGCTTATATCACATCCTTTGAACCCCAAACACTTGAATAACATATACAGCGCGCGCGGTAGTTTCCTTGCGCCTAGACGTTAGTGACTCGCGAAAGTTACTATAACTCGGTTACTAATTTCGGCCCGGTAAATTTTATTTTTCTATTTTGAAGAGGAAGACTTTTACAATCTTGTGGATAAATTAAAATTCATGTATCACATGGAGAACATGAAGAAAAATTAATTTGTTTATTAAAAACTTAATTTTTCATATATAAATTAAACGTAAATTAATTTTTTTTAAAATATATTTAGATAGTTCTATCTATTAGCTACGTTTTATCAACATTTCATAAATTTCTATCGGCTAATATCTGAGATATTAATTATTTAATTGATTAACTCAAAAATATTCAAGAGCTTATAACTCAAAAATTAAATATTTTATTTCCAAAATATTTTCAGACTCTAATTTTTATTCACTAGATCTACCTAAATATGAATTTTGAACAAAATCCGAAGACCTTGTGTAAATCAGTAGCACACTTGGGAAACTCTTACTCAATAGCAAATTTTGAATTGCAGTCCAAAAAGCAACAGCACGCAATTGATATTAAAATTAAAAATATATAATTATCTTTCTTAGAAAAACAAATAAATATCGAAAATTAATTGCTATTTTGTATTTTTCTTGAATTTATCTTATAAATGTAATTGCAATTAACGCTCTTCGCACACCAACATTCTCAATGTTCTCATTTACCATTTCATCGTTATCTTCTAGGTCGTACATTAATTCTAAATTATCATCAGCAACTGGAATATCTTCACTTAAATCTATAGCTTTATTGTGAAGAACTGCACAAACTACAATTACTGATAAGACAGTTTCCATTTCTACTCTTAAACCATTTGTTAAACATGGAAATCGTCGTTTCAGTACTCCGAAACATCTCTCAATGGTATTTCGAGTTGAAATGTGAGCCGCGTTATAAGCTTCTTCACTTGGTGTTCCAGGATTTAAAAGCGGTGTAAGCAAATATCGCTTACAAGGATATCCATTGTCTCCCAATAAATAATCGTTGCCATAATCTCCGTTCTCAAAATCTGCACATAATGGGCTATCATTAAAAATTGTGCTGTCGTGAACGGAGCCTGGCCATCTTGCAATGATATTTCTTATTTTTAACGAAGAATCGCAAACAGCTTGTTCGTTGATGGAAAAATACCCTTTCCTGTTCCGAAACAGTTCTGCAGTTGGACCACCAGGACTTTGTATTGGCACATGAGTGCGATCTATTGCACCAATAACACCGGGAAATTGCGCAATATTAAAGAAACCCAGTTTAATGTTTAATTTTTCATCACCCACAGGCATTTTAATAGTATCGTTTTTCATTGATGCTATAAAATGTGTTACTCGTTGCACTATTCTACTTACAGTAGATTTATGTACTGATATATGAGCTCCTATAAGTTGTTGAAATGCTCCAGTAGCATAAAAACGCAGCGCAATTAAAATTTGATTCAAAGCGCTCAATGCTTTATTTCTCTGGGTTTGAGGCTCTATTAAATGGCCAAATGAATCCAGTAGCACCATAACATTTGCTTTGGAGAATCTGTATCGGCACTTGAATTGTATATCATCAAATTCCTCGAAAAGATTTGAATGATATCGTATTCTTCTTGGAACGTGCTCACATATATTTTCGTCATCAGAGCTGGATAGCTCAGATAATGATGACACTGACATATTTACTTCTTTGTACACCTATTGTTTAATATGTTTCACTATATTTATTCACAAAAATCATTTAATTCAATTATATAAATTTTCACACTCACCGTAATCAATGCTGATTCGGTAATTAAGTTGACGGCCTGTCAAATTAAAAGTAACAGGCAGTTAGGGATGAAAATCTTTTTATGCAACTGAAATATTTGCTAACAGATTGTTAAATTGAATTTGACAATGTATTAAGTAATCAATTGTTACAATATGTATAAATTGTTTTATGCAACGCATACTAGATAGTTGACGGCGCGTTAGGCATTTGACGGACCGTCACGGAGTTGACAAACCTTTGTGCAACTTGGCATAAGTTTTTGTACATAACATTTTATCTACTGATGTATTTCAAATTGTAATAATAATATTCAATTGTTTTTCTTTTAGTTGCATAGGTAACAGAAGTAATAGTACATTTCAAAAACATTATTAAGCCTTACTTAACTGCGAATAAAAAAGTAAAAATACAATAGAACGATCTTAAAAGTAAAATAAATACAAATATTATATCAAGTACAGAAACAATTACAATAAACCAGACATCCGAAAAAATTATTTAAATCAAGTTAAATTTAAATAATGGAACTATAATTAAACCTCACCATATAATAGACAATTTATAAATTCCAGAATGTGTAACCGTTGCAAAAATAATCTAGCCTTATGCACAGTTATAAATCTTACAGAAATGAAAGAAATAATTAACATAGTAAAAACTATTATAGTATAAACATTTGATAGCTATGTAACGCACTCAAGCCCATATTTTAATGAGTAACAATCAAACAAAATAAAATTTTATATCTCAAAAATACGACCAGACCGCATGAACAAAGTTAAAAAATTAGCAAGAGATAGACTAATAAATGAATATTCAGACATATTTCATTTAGAAGATAACATCATTAGATAGCAGATAACAGCCATCTTTTACAAACCAAATCAAACGTTTCATAAAAACCAAAGACGAAATTCCGATTCAGACTAAAAGTTATAGATAACCGCAAAATCACAAACTATAAGTTAGTCAACAAATTAAGAAAATATAGACCAAAAAATAAATAGGTCATCGCACTCACCATGATCTTCACCTATTTGGATAGTTTCAATCAAATTGGACGCTACCGGAGAACGTAAATGGCGAATTGATGTGGATTACAGAGAAGTAGACGAAAAAACCATTGGCGATAAATACCACATACCTAACTTAATTGACTTGCTTGATAAACTCGGACGTTACCACCTTAGATCTAGCTTCCGGATTCCACCAGATATAAATTAACAAAGACGACATATCAAAGACCGCTTTTATCACCGAAATCGGACATTACGAACTGTAACGCAAGCGGTTTGGCTTGAGACATGCTTCATTTCAACGAGTCATGGGGAACATTTTGAGAGGAATAACCAACTAAAAATGCTTAGCATATTACACTATATCATTATATTCAGTACGAGCCTGCAAGAACATATAAACAATTTAAAATTCGTGTTTGACCGACGCAGAAATTCAAATTTTAAATTCAACTAGACAAATAAGTATTCCTAAAGAAAAAAGTAGGGTACTTAGGCCACATTGTTAGCCCTGATAAAATTAAAGCTATTCTAAATTACGCGTTAATGGTGTAACGCGTTTATTGTACCAATCCCAAAGCCTGGAAAAGATAAAAATACATCCAGCTTGAGAGGTAATCTTCCCAAATTTCTTGAAAACTTTCTCTTCTGAAGGAAGTTTCATGTTCGTATGGGAAATGAATTTTCCAAAAATTTTATTCAAGAAATCGGCGAACCGCAAGGATCTATTCTTAGTGTCACGTTGTTTTCCGTGGTCATTACCGGTGTTGCTCAGTGTATCCGCTCACCTGATTAATGGTTGTGATTTCCATAGGAGAAGAGGATCTCGAAGATTGAGATCCCTTGCATGGAGAAAATTTGGAAATGGAGGAACTCGAAACACTAGATGTTTCTCGTACCTCCATTGAATGTTTTTTCGAAATAATTTTTGGCGTAGAAGTAGGGCTTGACTTTATATGAGTAGTTTTTTGCTTTGGTTTAACGGTCAATTTTGATTTTGGTGAATAGGTGGTCCAAATATCTACCGCGTTGAATAATGTGGGCGTTCAAAGCAACGATATGACGATATGACGTACATCAATATTGTCGTCTAGCAGAAAATAGATAGTTTATAAAATCACCGGCTGAGGAATAGCGACATAGTCAGCAACAGCTTCAAATAAGAATTTAAAAGAATCTCCTCACAATACACATTTTCGCGAAACAGAATTGCTACTCCACCACAAGCTAGGCTAGCAGTAAGCACATCAGTTCGAAATACTGAGACACCTCGTAATGAAACAGCCCTGGTGTCTTGAAAATTTGTTTCCTGTAAGCGAATGCGAAGAGAGTCGCTCGGCATTGAGAACCTTTAATTTTTAAAATAGCTGTCGAAACCATAACAATTCCACTGTAGTATGGAAGGGATTATTTAGAAATGGAAGAAATACTTTTTTTCTGATCTAGAAAGCTTAATTGCAATTACCTCCATTGGAGGAAATGATCTCGAAGAATGAGATCAATTCTATTTGAGAAATTTGGTGTTAGGGGAGGTTGAAATATTCCATGTTTCTCAGACAAGCATTGTGTGATACTTAGAAATAACTTTCGGCGAAGAAGATGAACATGGCTTTAAATGTGAAATTTTGATCTGTGGTTTGGCGTTAACTTTTGTTTTAGTTTGACTTATAATTTTGGTAGCTAGATTCGAAAAACGTTTTAGGTTTGGAGAAACACTAGATTTAGGAATATTAGCTGTAACAGGAGATAAATTTGGAAGAATTGTAGAAATATTAATGCAAGGAACGGTGTCTGTTTGTATGGCACTAGATTTATTAATGTCGGGTGTTGCAGCGATTAAAGCAAAAGAACGGCTAAAAACAAGGCAAGTCTGCCATTTTGATTTCTTCCGGGCCTCGAAATAAGACTGTTTGCCAATTATTTTGGAATCAATAATCTTGAGTGTACAAGAAAAGAAAGAAAGATGATTGCCAGAACAATTAACGCAGCGGGCCAGACTCTAACATTCCTCGCCTAAATGCTCCTATCCACTGTACCGTAGACAAACAGCTTGTGCGTCACAACAAGATGCAGTGTGCCCAAACTGCTAGCATTTACAACATCACATTTGTCGAGTAAACTATGGTCTGACAGAGCAATTGTGAAAACCAATCTTAATCCTCACCGAAAGCTTGTCTAGCGCGAAAGTTAAAACAACAGATGTTGTTTTGTTAACTTCGCCGGTTTTCTAGGAAGTAGCCCATCGACACTCCCGTTTGCACTTACCCATCTCAACGAATAGCTGGTCGTAATATGATATTACGTACGTACATGAGCTGAGGGACTTGTGCGCCTCCACTACAATAGTTATGCAAAATAAAACTTACGCTTTTAATAAAGACTTGGTTTGCAACGAATTGGCCGTTTCAACCATTGCTTAACCGTTTGGCAGTTTGGGTTCTCAACCAGCTAGTTCATTCAGGCTCCATGCCAAGCTAAAGTAAGAAACTTCAGAAATGGTTTTAACCTCGCCGTCTTTGTGACTATAACAAATTTCGGTGAAACCATATTTTTGCCCTTGGGAATATATTAACCATCGTCCGGCAAGGGACATGATCTCTTTGGCGAGGCGCCTCCAGAACTTTTGATTTGACCATGGGGCCACAATTTTGGACGTCACGCCACAAGCTGGTATTGGGCAGAAAATCACTAAATGATTAAATTTATTTGGTTACTGCGCCCCGTGTAAATTCAAAATAAAAATTTGAGTCTTTGATAAAATTTTTAATTAATCTACTACTCTAGAGTCCAACTCTGTTAAATATATATATATATATATATATATATATATATATATATATATATATATGCGGCGACTATATATATTGTTACTGTAGTGGTTAGTTGCGACTGCTATATTCAAAATTCCAACCTTTTGGCCAAAAAATCTTCAGCTATGGTTCATGAAGGTTTCCAATGATGTAACAAAATTCAACTACATCGCTGGCGATCTTGATGAGGCAGTAGCAATGGAGGTACAGGACATCATTATTAGTCCACCAACTACCGGAAAATATGAAGCACTCAAGTCAGGCATTATGCAAAGATTGATGGCATCAGAAGCACGACGAATAAATCAAGTTCTTACCGAAATAACTCTCGCAGACAGAACTTCATCTCAGTTATTGCGTCACATGAAAGAAGTATCAGGGACTAGTGTCAACGATAATACCATCAAGGCCATCTGGATGTCCAGACTGCCAGAAAATTTGAAAATATGAGTAGCCGGCAGGGATACTGATGATATCCTTCTAGAAACCCTTGCGAAATTTGCTGCCAAGATTATTGATTGGCAACGCCCACTTACTTCTTCAGGTATGTATGTCATTTAAAGTACTCCTTCTCTAGACAAAATTCTAGAAGGATTAACATCAGAATTGAAGACATTGAATACTCGTTTGTCACGTTTGGAAGAAATAGTCCACCATCGAGATGATTCACATCACCGAAGTCGTTCTACTACGAAAGATTTATGCTACTATAATAATCGTTTTGGCACCAAGGCAAGAAAATGCATTGCACCATGCAACTACAAAAATTTAGAAGAACAAGCGGAAAATGCTCAGCCCTTTCACTAACGTCGGCCAGTGGTGCCGAGGGCTTTTTAAAATCCTGCCGACTTTTTGTTTATGATAAAAACAATGGCCTCAATTTTCTTATAGACGCTGGTGCTGATATCAGCGTAATTCCACCAAATCCATCGGACTATCAACGGGAGAGTAGCTTACAATTATCTGCTGCCAATGGCAGTCGCATACCAATATACGGACAGGAGCTACTTATTTTAAACATAGGTTTACGTCGACCATTTTGTTGGTTATTTACTGTTGCACAAGTCACAAGACCTATAATTGAGGCAGATTTTTTATTTCACCACAATCTTCGTCCAGACCTTCGTTACAATTGTATTATAGATGGACAAACTCAATTATCGATCAATTGTCAATCTATTTTCACAACACTGCCAATAATCCATCTTCTAGATAATGGTTCTCCTTATCACGAGATAATAAAACAATTTCCCGACCTAATTCAACCCAATTTTTCAACCACAAAATTCAAACATAACATTGTTCATAGAATTGAAATCACAGGTCAACCTGTCAGTTGTAACAATTCTCGTAGATTACCTATTGAGAAACTCAAAGCAGCAAAAGGTGAATATGAAGCACTTTGTCAAGAAGGTCTTGCGATTTCATCTACAAGCGAATGGGTCAGTCCACTACATATCGTTTCAAAGAAAACAGACGATTGGCAATCCTGTAGAGATTACAAACGATTGAATGCGGCCACAGTGCCCGATCGCTATCCAGTCCCACACATGGAAGATTTTTCTCAAAATCTTCACGGTAGCAAAACTTGATCTTCTCCGTGCTTACAATCAAATACCGGTACATTCAGATGATATAAAAAAACTGCAATTCTTACTCCATTTGGTCTTTTGGAACAAGTATTCATGCCATTCGGGTTACGCAACGCTGCCCAAACATTTCAACGCTTTATAGACACTGTTCTACGCGGACTTGATTTTGCATACGCCTACTTGGATGATATACTAATTGCGTCATCTAATTTAGAAGAACATAAGAATCATCTTTTACAAGTTTTCAAACGCTTACAAAACTATGGCATCATCATCGGTCCGAACAAATGTATTTTTTGTGTGAAGAAATTACATTTTTATGGATATCACATTGACTCAAAAGGTATTCAACCAAATCCTAACAAAGTAAGTGCAATTCTGCATTACCAGAAACCAAAACTCGTTTAGGGACTTCTTCGTTTTTTGGGCATGATTAATCATTATCGTCGTTTCATACCTCATGCAGCAAAATACCAAGCACCACTTTATGGAATAGTCAATACAAATAAGAATTCTACAATTAAATGGTCCGAAAACCTCGAAACAGCATTCGACCAAACAAAGAAGGCTCTATCAGAAACAACTCTTCTCATATATCCGACAGCACATGCAAATTTGTTAATAGCTTGTGACGCATCTGACCTAGCAATAGGAGCGGTACTTCAGCAACTGGTAAATGACTGCTGGTAACCGTTATAATTTTTTTCAAAAAAACTGGATAAAACACAAAATAAATACAGCGCCTACGATCGCGAATTATAAGCGATATATTCTGCTATAAAACATTTTCATTACAAACTGGAGGGCCGTGATTTCTGCGTTTTTACTGACCACAAATCACTAACGTTTGCCTTTCAACAAAAAAACGACAACATTATTCTACACAGACTTAGACAACTGGATTACATTGCACAATATACTACTGATATTCGACACATATCAGGTAATAATAACATTGTCGCAGATACATTATCCAGAATTGAACTAATTAATACAAGCAATATATTCGTCGATTTTAATGCGATGCCTGAATCTCAAATAAATGATGATGATTTAAACTTATACTTAACCAAAACAACCAATCTTCAACTACAAAAGATTAAAATAGGAGGAACTGATAAATTTATTTGGTGTGATACATCTGCAAACACGCCAAGGCCATTCGTACCAACATCCTTAAGGCAAGAAATCTTTGAATCGCTACATAACTTAGCACACGAAGGTCGCATCGCTACACTTCGTAAGATCTCAAGAATTTTCGTCTGGCCTGGTATGAAAAAAGAAATAACTAGCTGGACCAAAAGCTGTTTGGCATGCCAAAAAAAAAAAAAAAATTCACGACATACAAAAATGCCAAAACAGAAATTCCCACTTGCAGATCAACGATTTCAAAATATTCACAATGATCTAATAAAATTATCATATAGTCAAGGGTTTACCTACTGTTTAACCATCATAGATCATTTTACAAGATAGCCGGGAGTAATTCCATTACCAAATATCGAAGCCGCGACAGTAGCAAAAGCATTATTATCTGGTTGGATCGCAAGATTAAGTATTCCACGCTATATCAGATCAAGGAATGCAATTCGAGTCAAAACTTTTCTTTTGTTTATTACAACTTTGTGGTATGAAACGGTGTAAAACAACCATATATCATCCACAGAGCATATGCATCGTTGGTTGAAAGCTGCAATTCGTGCACACAACAAAGATAATTGGGTGGACACGTTACCTTTAGTATTACTAGGTATACGTTCAGCTTTTAAACCAGATCTCCACTCATCGACGGCTGACTTAGTTTATGGAACCAATTTAAAATTACCTGGTGAATTTTTCATTGATACTCTTGAAGATACCAAAGCTCCAAATTTTATGCAACAATTAAAAATTACAATGCGAAGAATTAGAACCGTGCCGGCATCGTATCATGGCCGAAAACCACTTCAAGCACCATATGAGGGACCTTTTGAGGTGATTTCACGTGAAGCTAAATATTTTATTATTGACTACAATGGAGGAAAGACGACAATTTCGATAGATCTCTTAAAACCTGCATTTTTTACAAATCCAAACTTACACGAAACGACATCACTTCATCATATTCCCAAACCATTATGAACGAAAATTTTCCATAACACATTATTATCTTCGTTTATTTTAATTCTTTTATTTATCGCTATTTTTTACATTGTCACTGGTAGGGGAGTACTGCGGCGACTATACGTATTGTTACTGTAGTGGTTATTCACGTTACTACCACGGTGGCTATACAGGTTGCCATGTTACAGTTGCCAATATAATTTTATTATGTTAATTATTATATTTTCAGTAATATCGTATAAAACATTGCTGACAGTTATATACGTTTTTATCTTTACATTTATTATTTTATTATTAGTAAGTAGTTTAGTATATAATTAAACTGAACTACTTCAATTGGTGACCCCGAGTGTAAACGTTAAAAGTCTTCAAACGACATGGAAACCACATTTACTACTACCGAATCTTCATCGCCTGAAATAGCTGCGACTGCTATGTTCAAAATTCCAACCTTTTGGCCAAAAAATCTTCAACTTCAACAATTTATAAAGGTTGAAGATCAATTATATATATATATATATATATATATATATATATATATATATATATATATATATATATACATATATATATATATATATATATATATATATATATATATATATATATATATATATATATATATATATATATATATAATATAAAACCGAAATTTGGTACCTGGATACCGTATGCGTCGCGCAGCTACGTGTGAACGTATGTATAAGCTATATGTGAGATACGCGTATCTCTCGCATGTGAACGAGCTCTAAAAGTTTGATTCGACAATCTTTGGTTATGGCCATGTAAGCTTCTTTCACAAGCATCTATTCCACGGACGACATGTCTCTTGACATTGCACTGCTTATACACCGACGTATTTCGGTTTCTATCTCTCCTAGGTACACAACAAACACCTTTCAAATATTTTATTTCCACAGTAGTCACACCCTCTTCATGCTTTATTTGCCTAACGTATAAACAGAGTGCTAAATACCTCATGTTTTCTGAATTTGCTACACGTCTGTTTATTCGTTCCAAAATTCGCCTGTTTTTTTTTTCTAAATCACAGATATAAAAACCAATTTTCTTTATAAATGGGAAGTACAAAGAATTTTGGAGATATGATTAAGATGACTTGGAACATATATTTGTAATAATGACAAACCGCAATTGAATTTATGGGATGCAGTTGATGTAGAAGATAGTTTGGAAATATCATAGAAATATCAAAACAAATTGGGTTGAGACAAATTGGAAATAAGAAGAATATACGATAATCAATTTATTAAAACAAGGCCACCTAATTTTTAGAAGTCTATACTTAAGTAAACATATATAAAAATTAAAAATAATTTGTTTTGCTTTTCTTTTTAAAGATATCTCTTAAAAGATACAGGAAGTTAACAAATAAACTGTGCATAACATTGTAAAAGTAAATTCGTTATTTAAAAGAAAAAAAAAATCTTAGCGGACCGGCTTCAAATGCCATTTAAAAAAAAGGATCACAGATGTTTTCAATATGTATTACATTTAAAATTCTTTTAGTCGATATCACATATTTTTCACATTATACTTAAGTTCATGTCGTGCCTATAGTGCTTTTAGATGGCATGAAGAATTTCTGTTGCCTTTCGGAAATTAATAAGGCTTGTTAAAAAAGGACTTGTATTGACCAGCGTATCTTTGAAAGAGTATACCAGGTAGAAACTTTTCCTCTCTCGGTTATATTTGCTGATTTTCAGTATATGATATGTTATCGACGATATGACATTACGGTGATACCATTGAGGAGACGTATATTCAAGAAAAAGATTATTGAGATATTTTTTATGTGAAGGTGCTCAATTCTAAGACTTTTCAAAAGAATTGTTTGCATGACTTTGAGGAAACAGGTACCTTTCATGGGACAAAGAAGTTTCTGACTTGCCTGAAGTGGAAACTGGACTGAGTACACGCCTTTTGCCCCATGGTGGATAATTGGGTCACTAAAGCTTATGCTATATTTTACAGAAGTAATTGTTTTTGCTGCTATTCGGCTGCTTGTCGTGTAGCTTAATCGTTACATTACCGGTGTTTCTTCTTAGTCGAAGTCAGCAGAAAGTAATGTATTTTACCGACGCTATGTAAATCGTTCGTGGAGAGATCCTGGATGGCACGTTATGTAGACAGCTAGTCGGAGCATATCTGAAAGCTCTGCAACCTTTCCTCATCTTGACAATACAACAGTGACCGGTAATGAGAATAAAGCTCGGTGCTGAAAACTGTACATGCAAGAAGCACAGTGGAACGAGCAGTGATATCCGTAGAAACAAATGAACATCCTGTGCCTGTCTCTATGTTATACCATTGCTTCGGTGAAAAGCTCAGGGATCATGTTGAATTCAACTTTGTATAACACTAGGGATATTAATTCTTAGCTTCATTATTAGAGGTCAAAATTTGTTCTGGCTATTGAGCATACAAAGGAGGACGTTTAGTATGTTAAGTATTTTGAGGAAAAATACCCTCTGGTAGCTCAGAAAACTGGCAGAGAGTACGCCATATTTCTATAGTCCATGGCATACACGAAGTCGGGCGTCGTAGAAAAAGGTCCTTAGTTCGGTCAGATAGAAACAGAAATTGTTGATTAAGATTGTTTGGTTTGCTTCAAACACTTGCGGTGTATTTTGTTCGTCGTCAGTATCTTAGAGGGAAAACTCTTCTCTTATGGTACATGCTTTGTTGAGAACTAGTACGTTTGATATTATTAGAGGAACATTATAAACTTCTAATAATATTCTGAATTAATAAATCAAAGCCAATAACGCTTTAAAAATTTAAAATTGATGCTGGTGTATTAATAAGGAATGGTATGTTACGTTGCCAAACCTTATCGGTTTTTTCAATTCTAATTTAAACATATGATGATGTTAAAGATATTACAATATCACAAAAATTATATCCGCCATAGTTTGCACTGGACCTTTTGTTGGAGTAATTTTCAAATATTAAATTGAAATATATCAAGACAATTTTTAAATTCAGAATCTGCTGGTTATAAAATGAAAAAAAAAATGTAAAAAATCTATTTACGATTTCATCTAAACTATACAATGTTTGAAGCAAAAAATATGTTAAATAATGACATACTTTCTAAATGTACATATATTAGCTGTTTTTAAAAGTTTTCCGAAATACATTTACGTTAAAAATGTTTTATAATTTTTTTTCATGATTACATTACAATACAATAAGTAAGCAGGATAATTTCTCATAAAAAGAAATGAATAATTATATTTTCACGAATGATTAACTCTTTTTGTTTTTATATGATTCTATCTAAATAATTATATTTACTTCTTATAAGAACCCCAATGCTGGACGCTGCATTTGTGTAAATTTAAAACTTTTGCTTTTCAGACTGAAATAATCTTTTACATACATAACATCACGCCTGATCCCTAAGAGATAATATGGTCATATTGAAAGAATGTCGAATATAAGATTAACCGAAAAGCTTTACGTCGGGGAGATACAGGTTGATAGATTGTGAAGCCGTCTTCGGTATATGTGGATGAATATGATAGAGAACGAATTGCGAGGAAAAAGAGTTGTGAGCAGGTGGAATGCAAGAACATGCATGAAGAATTTGAATGAAGTGTGTGTAAATAATATTGAATGGCGAAAAATTGTCAATATGTGAAAGAATGTAAAGGATTTTCTGCCTACCCATTCGATGAGAATTGGCACGAAGTTATGTATTTATGTATAAATTTAAATTAAACGTAAACATTGCATCCCATCTAGATTATTAATCAAGCGTTTGAGTGCTTCATTTTAAAACATTATTTTCTTATCGCATTAACTTTATTTGTTGAAGACACTATGTCTTATATGGTCAAAGTAAGTATCACATACGCCACTTAATGTCAACGGACCCATTCAGAAAGTTTATAGACTTCTTGCTACCTACTGGATACTATTCACTACCACAAGAACAAATGTATTGGCGCATAGATGAAGATCTCGGCATTGAAGCAGTCAGAAAGTGTTTTACTAGAAATAGATATTTTGAAATATAGAGAAATCTTCACTTCAATGATATCGCTATGTTGGACAAGACAGCAAACCCCGATTTCAAAATACAGAAAATGAAGCAGCGATATTTACAATTTGGCATATTTTCAAAAGATTTAAGTATTGAGGAGCAAATGGTTCGGTATTACGGTCACCATTATTTCAAGCAATTTATTAGGGGAAAACCAATTAGATTTGGCTTCAAACAATCGACAATATGTTGTAGACTCTACAACATATTGTCCATTGTAGAGTAACAAGATACTGTCATCACACTGAGTTATATACGGAAAAAAATGAACTATGCCTGAATTTAATCTTGGTGCATCTATTATAATGAAGAATGCAGCTTTTTTTGAATATCTTTCAAATCATGTCTTATATTTTGGCAAGGTTCTTACCAGTTTTGAGCTAGTGAAAACATTACAAGAAAAAAAATAGTAGCTACATTCCGATCCTATGATATCCGGAAGGAATGTCGAGGTAGTTCATACTATAGATTTGATGTACAAAATGAAATATTTTGTGTAGCATGGAAAGATAATAAATGCGTCAGAGTATTATAAAACCATCAAGGTGTAGAACCGACAAGTTATGTAAGCAGATGGTCGAAGACTGAGAAAAAGCAAGTCAAAATAGTTCAACCACATTGCATAAGTAACTACAATAAATGTATGGGAGGGGTTGACAAATTGTATTGATATATAAATAAGTAAAGAACAAAATTTCATGTAAGAAGTGGTATTTCCATATTTTTACGAATGTAATTGACACGGCCGTTGAAAGAGCCTATTTCCATTTTGTCTTGCTAATGAAACTATTCTATTACTATAATTTAGAAAAAGAATCGCTAAGGTTTATTTGCAACGGGCATCTATTTCCGATCCTAAGAAGGCTCGCAAAACATCCTTACAAAAACAAAACTTAAAACGGGTTCTCGAAGAATAAAAAAAAACCTGCGGGTTACCATTTTTAGGGCAGCAGCGAAAATGCGATCAATGCAAAACGAAAGTGCAAAACCAATAAGGACAATGTAATGTTGTACTTCATGTAGAGTGTATGGCAATATGGCATAACTAATCACAACATATTCTATGTGTTCAATGTTATTAGAATAATTAATAAAATATTTTTCTCAGCTTATTTTGTAAATGAAATCTACCACGATGCCCATTTAGGACTTTCTAAAAAATGCTCATATTTTAAAAATTCAAAATTTTTACTTTCTTACACTCAGTATAAGTAAGTATTGTAATCAAGAAAAATTTAGATCTCGAGATTTTAACTTCTTATTATACTTATTTATACGTAAATGGTATCAACTGCGCCTGTCAATTGTTTAACATAATAGACTTAAATAATTTGAAGTTTGACATTTAATAATTATTCTAAGAAATATATTAGTGTATAGTGTAAAAGCGATATAAAGGTTAGAACACATGTTAAAAATTAGAAAAATAATGAAACTACGATGTGGTTTAACCCAAATACGTACAAGAAAGTTCAAAGCATGAAACTTCAGATGTTTTATAATAGTTATACTCTTTTTACTTTCTTATACGCAGTATAAGTAAGTATTGTAATCATAAAAAAGTTAGATTTCGAGATTTCAACGGAAATGTACGTTTTGACCTTCCGTAAATTGATTCCGACTAATTTTGGAATGACGTCCGTCTGTGTTTGCGTGTGTGTGTGTGTATCAGGGTGTGTGTGTGTGTATATGTGTGTGTCTGTGTATGATCTCTACAGCCTAAACGGTAGAGGCTAAAATTATGACACATTAAACTTAAGATTTGCATATGCCTGGGGTGTGCACCTCTTATTTTTGAATAAAATATTCAAAGCGGTAGTGCCTGTTTACTCAAGTCACTTTTTGCAGTTTCTGCAAATACTCAAAAATGGTTACACTTACAGAAAAATTGCATGAACAAAAATTAAAGGTATTTATATTTAACATAACTTCTGTTTGAATTTTTTTTCAAAGAGAGTACTGGTTTCAAAATAAATTTCTGCTTATTATATATATATATATTTTAACATAAATCGTATCATCTGCACCAGTCAATTGTTTAACAAAATAGACTTAAATAATTTGATGTTTGACATTTAACATTTATTATAAGAAATATATTTAGTGTAAAAGCTATCAAAAGGTTAGAACAAATATTATAAACTACAAAAATAATAAAACTACGACATGGCTAAACCCAAATGCGTATTGCTCCCTGCGGGAGGGGGGTTAGAATTCACCCGCAGCACCTCTGCTGGTCGTAAGAGGCGACCAATGGGCGAGGAAGGCACCTCGTAAAAAACACCCGGTTCCATCTGAACTTTTACCGGAAGATTAGTGGGCCAAACTTCTGCGGACTTTTCTTTATTATTTTTTTGCTCACCCGCGTGTTTGCCGTGCGTGGAGACCCGTAAGGAAGAAGAAGATGATCCTGGTGGTTCAGCTAAAGCAACACACCGCTTCGGCTTCGGATTCTTTCAAAACGGGCGGTCAGATACTTACCCTATATGATCAACCGGCTTGCCGTTACGTGTTCAGTACCGGGAAGGTGAGTCCCTTGATCCTAGAAGTAAGTCTTCAGATGTTGGTAAGAGTGGCTTGCAGCGTTTTGGAGCTTATTGCCTTGTCAGGGAGACTGTATCTCCCGGTTAGCCCTGGCGATCACACCAGCTGGTGATGTGACGTCCCAAATTGTGGCTCCTTGGTGGGTGGGGAGACCAGGAGATGAATCTTTCTATTTGTTTATGACAACAAAAACAAAAATTAAGGGGACACCTCCCCCAAAAAGATCTCGTCTGTTATCGGACGAGGGAGAAAATCCTAAATCCACCAAACAGTAAAGCGATGGTACTCTTTTGGATGAAACAGCTAATTCGCTGCAGACCAAGCCTCTATTAAAAGCGACAATTTTATTTGGCATGCCTATTGTATTGGAGGCGCACAAGACCCTCAACTCATGTCAAGGCGTAATATCATGTTACGACCTGCTATTTAGTGAGATGGACGAGTGCAAGCGGGAACTTGCGAGTCAGAGTGTTATTGATTGTGGACGGCTTACTTCCAAGAGGAACGGCGAAGTTAAAAATACAGCGTCGGTAGTTTTAACTTTTGGGCTGGATATGCTTCCATAAAGGATAACGGATGTGTCCACGGTGCAGTGAGCAGGAGCATTTGGGCGAGGAATGTGAGGGTCCGTCCCACTGCGTTAATTGTTCTGGCCCTCATCCTGCTTTTGTTTCTGATTGTCCACGCAATCAGGAAGAAAAGACCATAATTGAAATCAAAATCATAGATAATATTTTCTATTTCGACGCCCGCTGGAAGTTCAAAACACAAACCAGTACTGTCTTTTGCTGTTTCGCCACAATCACTGCAACTACCATTTTAAAAATATCCATTGCCTTTTAGACTGATGACTTTTCTATCTCTAATATTTCTACAACTGTTCTATATTTACCTTCTGTCAAAACTAACATTCCGAAAGTTAAAGTTTATCAAAATTTAAAATCCATATCGAATGCAGTTGTGAAAATCATAAACCAACCAATATCAAAATTGACCGTTAAACCAAAGCAAAAAACTACTTATATAAAGTCAAGCCCTACTTCTACGCCGAAATCTATTTCAAACAAACATTTCATGGAGGTACGAGAAACATCTAGTGTTTCGAGTTCCTCCATTTCCAAATTTTCTCCATGCAAGGGATCTCAATCTTCGAGATCCTCTTCTCCTATGGAAAACACAACCATTAAACTTTCTAGGCCAGAGCGAGATAAATCTTCCACACCCAAATAAAGCCTCCCATAGTACAGTGGAATTGTAATGGTTTCTATTTTTTTAATTTAAAGTTCTCAATGCCGAGCAGACTCCCTCTTGCATTTGCTTACAGGAAACACATTTTCAAGACTCCAGAGCTGTTTCATAACGAGGCTTCTCAGTATTTCGTATAGATGTGCCTACTGATGGCAAAGCTCGTGGTGGAGTAGCGATCCTGGTTCGTGAAAATGTGTATTGTGAGGAGATTCTTTTAAATTCTGAATTGCAAGCTGTTGTTGTCCGTGTCGCTATTTCCCTTCTGGTCACTTTATGTTCTATCTATCTTCAGCCAAACGACAATGTCGATATGCGTGATATCGTTGATTTAATTGATCAATTGCCTGCTCCATTCATTCTTATGGGCGATTTCAACGCCCATAATCCTGAATAGGGATCAAGTACTATTAATCAACGTGGTTACCGTTTGAAACACCTATTCACCGCAAGTACGCATGTCATCTTAAATGATGGTAGTATGACACATTTTTCTGCCCCGTGGAGGTCTTTTACTGCGATTGATCTAACGATCTGTTCTGCAGCAATAGCTCCATTATTTGAGTGACATGTGCACTCAGACTTGCATCAAAGCGACCACTTTCCGATAAATCTGAAAGTTTTGCAGGGCTCAGATTCTGATGCTCGTTGTACGAAATGGGCTCTAAAACGAGCGGATTGGAATCTGTTCTCGGATTTGGCTGTATTTAGTGAAAATGATTTCGTTGACGTGGACGACCATGTTTGGTATTTCACGGATGCACTGAAATCTGCTGCGTAAGAAAGTATTCCCCTAGCACCTATTCATTCTAATAGAATACCGTTCCCTGGTGGAACGATGAGTGCAAGATTGCTATCCGAGAAAAGCAACGTAATTTTCGCCATTTCAGGCGATTCCCAACTACCGCGAATATGATCCACTTCTTCCAAGCCAAGAAAAAAGCTAAATGAATTGTTTGGTGAGGTAAGAAAGCGTCATGGCAGAAATAAATTTGTTCCATTACAACCTCCAGTTTCTAGTTTCTAAAGTATGGGAGAAGGTCATTAAAATATCTGGCTGCTCAAAATCTAGCACATTTTCTGGCCTAAAAATCAATGGCCATGTCATTACCTGTCGGTCTGATGTTGCTAATATTAAAGCATCCACTGTCCCGGGTACTTCTAGTTCTGATCACTACCCTCGCTCGAAAATCAATCTTGGAACGTCAATGTCTCCATTTTGTTTCTCTGATGATGAAATATACAGTCGTTCTTTTAGCGTGGGTGAAATTCATAGTGCGATCTCAAATTCTCACGACAGCGCTCTTGGACCTGATTCTATTCACTACCAGATGCTTCGCCATTTGGATCCTGCTGGAAAAACATTTCTTCTACAAATGTTTAATCACATTTGGTTTTCCAGTATTTGCCCAGCACCTTGGCGTGATGCGATTATAGTACCAATCCCAAAGCCTGAAAAAGATAAAATACTGCCATCTAGCTATCGCCCAGTCTCGCTTACCAGTTGTGTCTACAAGCTCATGGAACGCATGATCAACAGGCGCCTTTTTTGGTCCCTGGAATCAAACATCCTGTTGGATAACATCCAGTGCAGTTTTCGCCGTTACCGTTCTACTGATGACTACCTGATAAGACTTGAATCAACCATCCGCGTTGCTTTTCTCAACAAGCAACATATGGTAGCTGTATTTTTATATATTTTCTGGGCCTATGATACCACTCGGCGTTATGGTATTATTTGCACTTTACACACCTGCAGCTTGGGAGGTATTCTTCAAATATTTCTTGAAAGCTTTTTCCTTAAGGAAGTAACAAGTTCGTGTGGGAAATGACCTCTTCAACATTTTTACTCAAGAAAACGTTTTGTTGGAATGCTACAAGTTTAGGGAACAGTGAAACAGGGCGGGTCTGTCACTTGACCTGGCGGTTGCCCCTGGTGACCATTCAACCCTCATTGACAGGGTCGTCCTGTTCTTCAGAAATACAGGACTTTTTGCCTTTATTTAACAAAGCTAATTTTATCCAAAATTTTATTTATACATTTATTATTTAGCCCTGTTTAAGAAATTTTTACAAATTCTTTATTTCATTGTACAATTTTAAGTATCTATGTTCTATATGTTTACATGTACATGTTTATCCCATTTTAATAATATTTTACAATATCTTGATTTTATTTATACAATTTTTACGATATTTATTTAATTAAATCATCATTTCATTTTGCAGTTTATAGTGTGCATAGCTCTAGAGGCTGATACGCCTTTAATTTTAATCCTACCTACCTACCAAATGCGTATAAGAAAGTTCGGTGCATTACACTGCAGATGTTTTTTAATGTAAATTGCGAATCGAGTACTATGGTCATTACCGCTTGTAAAGGTGAAAGTGAAAAATAATATACTTAAATAAGGATAAAAAATGAATGAATTTATTGAAGATTATAAAATATAAATTAAAGATTTTAAAAATGATTCAATTGAGAAAAAAAATAATTTTAGCTTAATAAAGAGTTTAAAAAAACGTTATGCTTTAAAATTTGTGAAAGAATATTGCACAGCTGGAATGTGCAGACACCAGTCAAGAACTGAGTTCTTTTATAGAAACCACAGAAACCACCATATTTTGTGTGAAGCAAAAAAGAAAAGAAATGATAATTGAAATATTAACATTTACGGACCCAAAAGAAAAGAAGAGAACCTTTTCAGATTTGCGTAAGCAAGTCAGCTGCCCGGAGAAATAAAAACACTTCATCAACGCTTGTTGCGTGGGACTCTTCAATACCAGCATTGCGACGATGCAAATTGTAACTAGGACACTGCTAGAAAATAGGTTCGGGAGAGAGCCTAGTGCTAGAAGTGGAGCAGAGCGGTGGTTGTGCAGTAACAGATACAAGTGTGTGAGACATGTATGGCCACTGACACCTTTAAATATCGCAATTTACTCATAGAAGAGTTCCACTCCTCTTGCCATAACTTAAGATAATGCACAGCCACAGACCTCAACACATTATCAGCGCGCAAGGGATGACGGACAACATAGTTGCCATTGGCTGCTCCAAGAGCACAGTGATTACAGGGTATCCCAGCATGACCCGGTATCCACATTAGTACGACATCTCTCTCAAGCTCTTGTAATCTATCGATTTTTCCACGAATGTCCAAAACGGTTGCAACTGTGTAGAATCTGCTACCGATGCATAAGATAGAACTCAGGAAATCGGTACAAATGAGCAGGTGACGTCTCTCATCGATAGCTTGACGGCAGTGTCGAAGAGAATATAGAATGCCATAAAACTCAGCCGTGTACACTGAGCATATGGTTGTCAGTGTGCACGATTGGGATACGCCGTTAGTCAAAAAAGCGCAGCCTGTACAGGAGTCTGGCTTGGAGCTATCAGTATATGTGTGTTGAAAGTCTGTGTACTGTTGCAATTGAATGAAGAATTCAATCAAGTATATGGAATTAGGAGTAGAATATTTTGGCAAGTTGGTCAACTCTATGTTTGTCGTTAAAGAAGGAAATTCCCGTGGAGAGATGTTGGTAAAAATTCTTGTTAAAACAAACCCTTGGTTGTCAATGATGGTGTTTAACAACCTCAGAAGTTTCAGTGCAAGTGGATAAAGAGAAGTTGTACTATTAGTATATGGATGATTTAACTCTCGGTTATTGAAAAAGATGGAATGGTTTATATGCTGCGTGAGCGAAAGAACTTTGCGTACCTCAAACCAGTTTTGATGTACCTTATGTGAAGTGGCGACACACCGGCTTCACAGCGAAAACTTGGAATTGGGGTGGTCCTTAACTATTATATTAGTTTCTATGTCGATATTAATTAATATAATTCAATAGAAATTGAAAAAAAAAAAATTTTCATTTAATGGTATAATATATCTGTTTTTTTTTCTTTGGTAGAAGGTGATGAAAATGAATCACTATATATTAGGACTACCATCCTCTTGTTCGATGTTAGTAAGTTAAAAATTTAAAGGCAATGTGATGAAGTATAATATTAATTTTGTCAATTGAACAATAAATCACGCTGATGATTTATTGTTAAATTGACAAAATTGTTATATTTTGTATGTTTTATGTTAATTTAAAAATGTAATTATATTTCATAACAATATTGCCTTTAAATTTAACAATAAATCACCAGCATGATTTATTGTTCAATTGAAAAAATTGTTGTATTTTGTATATTTTATGTTAATTTAAAAATGAAATTATATTTCATAACAATATTGCCTTTAAATTTTTAACTTACTATCATCGAACAAGTGGACGGAAGTCCACATTTATAGTGAATCATGACATCTGAGATCTTGTTTTTCTGTAGTATTTGACTAGCTTTATGTTTCATTCGCAACTATGATCCAATTTCTATTCTAGTCAATATTATGAAATTTGTTTTATCGATCAAAAATTATTTCAATAATATATTTTGTGAAATTACATTAATTATAACTAATGTGGAACTCGTTAGAAGTGCATACGATAATAAAGTAATAAATTAACAATGTATTGAAATAAAATAAACTTCGTTTTTCGTGCGATTTCTTAAACTCACTTTTTTTTTTTATATAACTTTTTATTGGTTTACGGGGAAGGTAATTTTGTTCTTAATAAAACCCCTTTAGATTTTTTTGTTTTCGACATCCTGGACTGGCGTTATCGTGCACACCGAAAAACGCCTCATCTCCGCGGCCTCTACTTTGTCACCTCCTATATAAGTAATTATGTAGAAAAATAAAAAATAAAATGTTTTTTGTATACTGCATGAGTTATTTTCTATCTAATAAAACAAGAGAGAAAAAAAATTATAAAAAAAAAATCATTTATTTAACCAAAAAATAGGAACATCGCCTTAAACTAACATACGAAGCGTTTCAAACTTTCGGTCATCTTCAGGTTGAAACGCGCCGTATGTTAGTAATTAAACAATTCTATAAACAAAACCAAAGGAACTTTATTTCAATAGAAGAAAAAATGTTTCACCATGTGCCGACCACACAGACTTTTAATATAAATGCTAGAAAGAAACTATTAACTTGTTGTAGATTGCATAACACCAATATGATAATGCACCTACGTACGTTATAAACAGGTGATAAATAACCTTTTTGTTAAAAAATTACTTTTGTTATATTTATATTATTATACAATGGTTCCATAAATGACGATAAGCTTATCTTTTAATGTGATTTTTTCCATTGTATAAATAACTTTTCTAAAGTGCCAATCACGGTAATGAAATAGTCAACTTGCAATTATATTCGCACTCTACGAAATATTTTCAAAAATTATAAAAGTTTAAAACACTTGGCAAATTTGTAAAACTTAGCAAGAGTTATAATCTTTTATAATTTTTATTATTTTATTTTTAAATTTATTATATAGATAAGCAACATATTTACAGCACAAAATCAGTGCTCACCTATGTTGATAGTATATTAAGTCCATGACATCATTACACGTATGATTTTATTAGCAATTGGTGCAGTTTGCGTTCTGATTATTATATGTTTATATCATAAATAAAAACATCTGCCGCGTCATGCACTAAAATTTCTTATACGCATTGCGGTTAGATCATATTAAAACTATTTTCCCAATTTGATAATATTTTACCAACCCTTGGAACTCCTCTTCACTAAATTATTTCTCAGAATAAATATTAAATGTCAAATTCCAAATTATTTAATTTTCACATCTTTTTCTAGGATACTATATTATTAATTATTATGATAAGACATTTCTTAAATATTTATAATTTTACTAATTTATTATAATTCACTAACCTTTGATACATATTTTCAATAAATATATTTCATAGCGGATATAAAATGTCAAAATCAAATTCAATTTTATTTTTACTTTCTCATTTTTCAAAAAGAGTACTGTTTTCAAAATAATGGCTATTTAAATTTCTTCTACTTCTAGTTATCGTATAACCTATGCTGTGGCAATTGTTTTACAAAAATATCTGCAGTGTTTTGCACCGAACTTTCTTATACGCATTGGGGTTAAGCCACATCGTAGTTTCATTATTCTTCTAATTTATAATATTTGTTCTAACCTTTAGATTGGTTTTACACTAAATATATTTCTTAAAATAAATATGGAATGTCAAACTTCAAATTATTTAAGTCTATTTTGCTAAGCAAATGACAGGCGCAGAAGATACGATTTATGTAAAAATAAATATAATAAGCAGAATTTTATTTTGAAACCAGTACTTGTTTTGGAAAAATAATTCAAACAAAAGTCGTGCTAAATATTAATACCTTCAATTTGTCTTCATGCAATTTTTCTGTAACTGTAACCATTTTTGAGTAATTGCGGAAACTGCAAAAAATGATGGAGTAAACAGGCACTTCCGCTTTGAAAATGTTTTTCAAAAATTAAAAGTGCACACCTCAAGCATATGCAAATCTTAAGTTTAAAGTTTCATAATATTAGCTTCAAGCGTTAGGCTGTAGAGAGCACACACACACACACAGACACACACACACACACACACACACACACACACACACAATATACGTGTTGACCTTCCCTGAATCGATTCCAACTAATTTTGGAATGACGTCCATGTGTGTGTGTGTGTGTGTGTCTGTATGTGTGTATGTGAGCGCTCTACAGCCCAAACGGTTGAAAGGAAAATTATGAAATTTTAAATTTAACATTTATATGTGCCTGGCCAAAAAACCTTATATTTTTGTAAACAATATTCCGGCCGGAAGTGCATGTTTACTCAAGTCATTTTTTGCAGTTTCTGCAATTACTCAAAAATAGTTGCAGTTACAGATAAATTATTACAACAAAAATTATAGATATCTGCATTTTGTAAAACTTTTATTTGAAATTTTTTCCCAAACGGTAGCCGGGAAAATAAAATGGCTCTTGAAATTTCTTCATATTATATTATTTTTAAATAAATCGTATCAACTGCGCCTGTCAATTGCTTAGCAAAATATACATAAATAATTTGAAGTTTGACGTTGTTTATTTATTCTAAGAAATATATTTACTGTAAAAGCGATCTAAAGATTAGAACGAATATTATAAATTAGAAAAATAACGTAACTACGATATGGTATAAGAGAGTTCGGTGCATGACACTGCAGATGTTTTTTTCAGAGATTGCATGTTTACCCTTGTTCTTATTAACGGTTTCTCTGCAGCAGCTGTACTTACTATGGAGGTTATTGAAATGTTTTAAGCATGGCTTCGTTCACAAAGTTCCAAGGGAAATATAAAATAATACTAACCAGTTGTCACTAATAACATTATCATATACAAATAGCCGGATAGACTTTATAACAAAGATGAGTCAAATAAATAAAACTAAATATATAACAAATGATATCGAATAAAATTAAATAAAAAAATATGAAATAATGCAGTACAAAATATTCTAAAAATATATTTGGTGAAAAAAGAGTTCCAAAAGATAGTAAAATATTACGAATTAGTAAATTAATAAAATATACGAGTATTGCAGATAGGGAATTAGTTTTTGTTTAAAATTATATTTTCTTGAAATATTCAAAATTTGTATTTTGTTATCCCTCTTATCTAAACAAAATTAGTATAAGAATGCTTAGTGCATGTCACAGTGGTTTTTTTTTTTTGTTATTCAGTTGGCTATGCGTAGTTTGTAGGATTTATGTAATAATAAATTAAATGAAAACATATTGCAATAGCAAGTTTATTATGATCGGTACATTTTCTTGAAAAAAAATTTTGAAGAATTTTTATACGTAGTATTAATATCTCTAATTCTTATTGCAACTATTTAGCTGCAAGGGCAACCATTTTTGAGTTAATGCAGAAACCGCAAAGAGTGACAGGAGTAAACTTGCATTTCCATTTTGAATATTCTTTTCAAAAAAGCGGTTCTTTTCCAGGCATACTCATAAATCTTAATTTCAATGTTTCAAAATTTTACCTTCCACCGTTCAGGGAGTAGAACGCTCACATACGGATGGAAATTTAATTAAAATGCAATTTTTTATTGTCATCTAAGCATATGCTATTGTGTAAATTCAAAATATCGAAATATGTTACTCGAAGAACATAATGGGCCGTTATAGAAATGCAGAAGTGTTAAATAGAAATGGATTAGAAGTGTTATATTATTATTAAACATACGTGTAGCATAGAACATTCTGCTGTCATGAAAGCAAATGGTACCTTTTGACCTCAATTTCCAGTTATATTTATTTCTCTTTGAAAGTTAAAGTCCATTATGGTAATTCTGGCTTCAAAAATAGAGTTGGTAATTGTCCAGAACCTCACTGATATATATTTTAAATGAAACACACTGCTCTCAGGTAGGACGATGCTATTGTATGACCCCAATTGTAATTTTCCTCTCGAAGAACGTAATACGTATGCCGCTAAAGATATGATATAGTGTTAAATAACATGGGATGAAAATTGCTATATTATCGATGGAAACACGTTTGAGTTGAAAGTAAATGTTACCATCTGAACTCAAACACCAGTGAAATTTGTTCCTCCATGAAATAAGGAGGCCGTTTTAGAAATTCTGACGTGGTAGATAAAGATGGTCTTAAATGAAAACTTTTATGGTCATATAAGCATATGCGTTTGGGTAAACCCATTTATCATTGAAATTTGTCTCTCGAAGAACATAATGGGTCACTATAGAATTGCTGAAGTGTTAGATAGAGATAGGTAAGAAGTGTTATATGATCAATGGAAATACGTTTGGCATAAAACATTCGTATGTCATGAACGCAAATGGTATCTTTAGACCTCAAATATCAGTTTAATTAATTTCTTCTTAAAAGTAAAAGAAAACATCTGCAGTGTCATGCACCGAACTTTCTTATACGCTTTTGGGTTAAATCGCATCCTATTTTCATTATTTTTCTAATTTATAATATTTGATTTAACCTTAGGAAAACTTTTACACTAAATATATTTTTTAGAATAAATAGAAAATGTCAAACTTCAAATTATTTAAGTTCTTTTTGTTTTTTTTTTTTTGATAAACAATTGAAAGGCGCAGATGATACGATTTATGTAAAAATAAATATAATAAGAAGAAATTGCAAGAGACATTTTTTTTCCAAATAAAAGTTGAATAGAATGCTGATAACTGTAATTTTTATTGTAACAATTTTTCTGTTACTGCAACTATTTTCGAGTAATTGCAGAAACCGCAAAAATTGACTAGAGTAAACATGCACTGCCGTTTGGAATATTGTTTTCGAAAATTGGAGATTTTCTTGCCAGGCATATACAAATCTTAAGTTTAAAATTTCATAATTTTCGCTTTAGCCGTTCGGGCTGTAAAACGCTCACATACACACACACACACACACACACATATACACACATATACACACACACACACACACAGACGTCATTCCAAAAATAGTTGGATTCGATTCAGGGAAGGTCAAAACGTATATATCCGTTAAAATCTCGAGATCAAAAATTTTCATGATAACAAAACTTACTTATCCAACGTATAAGAAACTAAAAAGGTTGGGCTTAAATGTTCAGAATCTGATATATATATATATATATATATATATATATATATATATATATATATATATATATATATATATATATATTTACAATTAGAATTTAAAGAAATCGATTTGTTTTAAATTTAATTTTCGTATTGTATATATATTTAAATACACACAGAAAATGTCAAGTCAATCCGGCGCTTATTTTCGAAGTTACACGCATATTTGTAAAAATTTTGTAAAGTGCTTTTGAAACATTAATCGCGTATTTCTCAAAACTGCGTTTTAAAAGTGGGTGACCAAAATTTCTCTAAGCCGATCAGTCTCAAGTTTTTACACAAGCTTCTTAAGGGGTACTCATACTTTTTATTATTACTTAAGGGGTTAGGCTACCCTAGAGGCGGAAGAAATAGGCCAATTTTGTGATTTTTTTTTCAGCTTAACTATATAACTGATGAAAGTTTGGGAAAAAGGACTTTATTACTTGCATATTGAGGATTGCTTTTAAATTTTATTACAAGCTATGAAGAACAAAATGGCGGCTTCCCAGTTACGCCTCTTTTTTTCAGTACAGGAGGAAAATTAGAATCATGAATTAAACAAATTTCGATTTTATATACGAGCAGCTAGAGAAATACGTAAAAAAACTGTCAAAAATCGGTAAAAAATCGCCCAAAGATTGTTAATAACAATTGAACCATGCAACATAATTAAAAAATCCTACGTATTTCCTTGAAGAAAGTAGTTTCAATCGGTTAACATTTGTCCGAGTTATCGGTCCGGCCAACTTGAAAAATATTGTTTGTAGTAAAGCTGTAGCGTTATTGCGTCCGGGCTATATTCGAAATTCAGGCTCTTTAAGAGTTTTCCGGGGCATAAAACGTTAGCCTATTATTTTCAAGATACTAAAGAATAGATTAAGCAAAAACATGTTTTTGCTTATCTTGAAATCTCTAGGGTAGCCAATAATAGAAATTAAAAATATTTAATAAATGATTTTGCTTTCATTCAAGTGAATAAAAACATCTGCAGTGTCATGCACCGACCTTTCTTATACGCTTTTCGGTTAAATCACATCCAATTTTCATTATTTTTCTAATTTATAATATTTGTTCTAACCTCTGGAAAACTATTACACTAAATATATTTCTTAGAATAAAAATAAAATGTCAACTTCAAATTATTTAAGTCTGTTTTGTTTTTTTTTAATAAACAATTGACAGGCGCAGATGATACGATTTATGTAAAAATAAATACGAGAAGAAGAAATTTCAAGAGCAATTTTCTTGTATCCGGTACCGTTTGGAAAAAAAATTTCAAATAAAACTTGTACAAAATACAAATATCTATAATTATTTTTAAAACAATTTTTCTGCAACTGCAACTATTTTTGAGTATTTGCTGAAACAGCAAAAAATTACTGGAGTAAACATGCACTTCCGGTTGGAATATTGTTTTCAAAAATAGAAGGTTTTCCATTCAAGCACGTACAACTCTTCATTTCATAATTTTCCCCTTAACCGTTTGGGCTGTAGAGCGTTCACATACACACACACACACACAAACACACATAGCCATACACACACACACACACACACACACACACATACACACACACAGACAGACGTCATTCCAAAAATAGTCGGAATCGATTCAGGGAAGGTGAAAACGTATAGTTCCGTTAAAATCTCGAGATCGAAATTTTTCATGATTACAATACTTACTTATACTTCGTAAGAAAGTAAAAAATATATTTTTCATAATATTAAAATTTTCAATGCTACAGAGGACGTGAAAGTGGAGGCTGCAAACGATAACGAGCAACTAAAGTAAATTTTTAAGGTCATCATTTTTTTATACTTCGAACTATAAAAAAATATATTAAAAATTAATAAAAAAGTTTATCCTTGTTCACGGACTAAAAAACTTATCAATAAATAATATGCAATTATTCTTTTCAAATTCGGATAAAAATTACTGGAGATATCATGGCAACCGATTTGTAAAACGTAGTTTCGAGAAAAACGCATTTAAAAATTTAGTGAGAGCGACCACGCTCTATTGAAAGTAACGGTTTTAATAAAATTACACGTAAACATGAAAACAGGTATAACTTTAAGTTAAGTTGTTGGAATGTTAAACTGAAATTTTTATCACATGTTCTTGAAACTCGTAGCATCAAAAAAATTTAAAAAATTGGCTTTTTTGCTAAAATAAAGTGTAAGTACCCCTTAAATACATTCTTTAGTAATAAATTGAAGGTTTTTTCCCAACGATAAAATATTTTTTTTTTAAAAACAATTTAAGATCAAATTTTGGTCAAAAATCGATTATTTTTGAGAAGCCACCTGTTTGTTATTATTATATATAATATTTTGCTTATTCTTTCGATTAATTACAATATTATACTTTACATTAACGAAATCCGTTTGGCTTTTTCATTTTAGATGATCCAGTCCAGAGATGCCTTTTTTGAGAGGAGATCCTGGAGATCAGCTTTCAAAATTATTAATTTTACAAATAAAAAAATGTTCAAATAAAGTTAAAAGTTACCAGAATATGAGTACAAATTTTTACATTAATAAATTTAAAATTGTTTTCTGGAAAAATTATTGAAAAGTCGCCTTTTTCGGCCTCCTGACTGTATATAACTTCTTAAATGAAACAAACTGCTCTCATGTGCTATTATATGTACCAATATTTAATTGAATTTTGCCCAACAAAGAACGTAACATGGCGTTAAAGATATGATATAGTGTTAAATAGCGTTAGATTTAAATTGCTATTATTACCAAGGGAAATACGTGTGAGTTGAAACATGCTGATGTGATAACAAACACACACACACACACGCTCACACACCGTCACACATACTTACACACATATATATACACACACCTTGACTTGACAAAGGAATTTAATCTAACATGTAATGACAAATTCTTAGTAATCAGAGTCGTGTAATCACAAGGGCCCATTGGCAATGCCCTTCCAGTAACTTACGCCAGCAGAACCTTGAACAGTTTTAAGATAAACTACTACTACTACTATTGAAATATAACTTTTCCCATAATCTGGACAACACAATATTAAAGAATCTATCTTTTCGGATGTAATATAGACAAAAACGAATCAGATTACGTTGAAAGCTCGAAATTTTTTATTATGAATTAATTTAAAAAGGGATGATACAATTTAAATGCTTGTACGACTGAGACAATCCAAATTAGAATTTAAAAGATACTCAAGAAATCATAATCATTTGATCCAATTTCAAAATTGATTAACTAATAAAAAAGTAATAAATAGTAATATTTTAGGGGTAGAAGGAAACATATTCGACACACCATCCCATACTAGCATAGCAAATTACATCAGCAAATATTTGTAAATCTTAACCGGTATCTGTGAGCAAATCTCTGAAAAATTAAACAATTTAATAGACAAAGAAGTAAAATCCGAAATTTAATAATTTAATTAAATTAACACTTTCGTTGGTGGGCACTTGGTGAAACATTTTCCAATATTTATAGAAATGATAAGGCACTTGATAAGTTTCACAATATCTTACCATCTTACCATAAAAATAAGTATAATTTTATTAATTTATTGAATCATAAAAGTGACTTCAATGATATGGCGGAGTGCCATATTATTTCTACTTCGCACGGGAAAGGTGCTTGCGATGGCATTGAGGGCACGGTTATCGAGCAAGTTTGAAACGTGTGAATGAGAACCACATCACAACACCGCACTTGTTTAAATTTTCGTAATCAGGAAGGACACATTTCGCACTTTTCGCCATTAAAAAAACGTTACAAAGCCGCATTAACAAATTTATTCTTTTGGTTTTAATTTCACTTATGGCTTCAATTTTATATTACTTCACGACGCGTTTCGACTGTTAAGTCATTATCGAATGACGAGTTTATGTTGGGTTGTTTGGGCTTATATATTGGTGGTTAATGCTTATTTCCGGGAATTTGTGTAATGGCCTTGATTAGGGAGTCTGATGCGCTGTTGGTTTGAATATTGATGATGTTGTTTAATTTTTCTTTGTATATTTCAAAATTTTCTATTATGTTAAGTCTATTGCTTTTATTAAGTTGTTTGGTGATTGACATTAACAATTAAAGAAACGCAACGATACCACTCGTTCATTCCGTTCAATGCCAATGAAATAGCATACAAAATGTTTTCTGCCTGTGATAATGTTATAACAAAACTATAAGCAAACAAAGTCTTAATTATAACAATTAAATGTATAAAGTACCTAATTATTAAATTGTAATTATTAATTTATTTGCTGATTTCAGTAAACTTATCATATTTGTATATCACATTCTTTGAACCCCAAACACTTGAATTATATGTACACCGCGCGCAGTAGTTTCCTTAAGCCTAAACGATAGTGACTGGTGAAAGTCATTATAACTCGGCAACTAATTACGGGCTGGGAAATTTAATTTTTTCATTTTGAAGAGGACTTTATAATCTCGTGGATGAATTAAAGTTCATGTACCACATGGAGAACATGAAAAAAACATTAATTTGTTTATAAAAAACTTAATTTTTCACCTATAAATTAAACGTAAATTAATGGTTTTTAAATATATTAAAATGAATCTATTTATCAGCTACATTTGACTAAAATTGCATAAATTTCTATGAACTAGTATCTGAGATATTAATTATTTAATTGATTAACTCAAAAAAATTCAATAGTTTATAACTGAAAACAGAATTATTTTTTTTCCAAAATAATTTCAGAACCTAATTTGTATTCATTAGTTCTACCTAAATATGAATTTTGAACAAAAGCCGAGGACCATGTGTAAGTTAGTAGCACACTTAAGAAACTCTTACTCTATTGCAATCACGATGAATTTCTCGAGATTTTAACGGATATTGACGTTTTGAACATCCCTTAATCGATTTTGACTATTTTTGGAATGACGTCCGTCTGTGTGTGTGTGTGTGTGTGTGTGTGTTTGGGCTTATACGCTCAACAGCCTATACGGCTGAAGGTAAAATAATGATACATTAAACTTAAGATTTGCATATTGCTGGGGTGTGCACCTCCTATTTTTCAAGAAAATATTCAAACCGGAAATGCTTGTTTACCTTAGTTTTTCTTTTGCGGTTTCTGCAATTACTCAAAAATGGTTGCAGTTACAGAGAAATTGTTTGGAGAATAATTAATGCATTAATATTTCGCATAACTTTTGTTTGAAAAAATTTTTCAAAACGGGTACCGGAAATAAGAAAATTCCTATTGAAATTTGTTCTTATTATATTTATTTTCACATAAATCGTATCAACTGTGCCTTTTAATTGTTTAATAGAAAAACAAAAAACTTAAATAATTTGGAGTTTGACATTTAAATTTTATTCTAAGAAATTATTTAGGGAAAAGGGGTTCCAAAGGTTAGTTAAATATTATAAATTAGAAAAATAGTCTAAATATGATTTAACCAAAATGCGTATGGTAAATTTTAGTGCAAAACACTGCAGATGTTTTGAAATCAAATCCCAAATGTATAAAATATTAATATCTCAAAATTTTAACTATAACTATTTTTGCTGATAGCATAATTAATTGCAAAAGTTGCAAAAATTGAAAAAATATGCACTTCCGGATTGAATATATTTTTCAACTATAGTAGGTTTTCATCTAGAGTACTTTATTTCGCTTGCAGCACTGCAAATTATATTAAATGTTGAAAATATCTATAAAATGGACATAGTTGTACTGGAAGTTTCCAAGGACATAAAAGCTCCTCGATGTCCGAGATCAATGGCCATGGTCAGCGTACTATGGAATTTAACGATAACGAGTACATCATTGTTGCAAGCAACAAGTAATTTTAGAAACTTCAAAAAATGACGTCATTCCAAAAATAGTTAGAATCGATTCAGGGAAGGTCAAAACGTATATTTCCGCTAAAATCTCGAGATCGAAATTTTTCATGATTACAATACTTACTTATACTGCGTATAAGAAAATTAAAATATAAACATTAAAAAAATAATAATAATACGATCCATTTTGAAATATAAAAACCTTTACCAAAGCTACAGTTATATAAAAAACCATGAACTAATTACATTGAAATGCGACGAGGATTGAAGTTAATAGTTAAAATTTTATGTTTTGGGTTCGAAAATACAGATCTGGCACTAGAATTGAAAAAAATCTGAAGGTTTCCATTACGATATCACGCTTTCACGGTTCATATTTATATTTCTTTTGGTTGGCCAATATTCGTGTGTGTCTGTGGGTTTTTGCGCAAGCGTGTTTGTGTGTACGAGCCTGCGCGAATGTGTGTGTGTGTGCGCTCTACGGCCTAAACGGTTGAATGTAAAATTATAAAACTTAAAACTTAAGATTTGTATGTCCTGCCATATGCACCTCCTATTTTTACTTATAAAAAAGTATTTTAATCACGGAAAATTTCGATCTCGAGACCTTCCCTGAATCGATTCCAACTATTTTGGGACTGACGTATGTCAGGGTGTGTGTGTGTGTGTGTGTGTGTGTGTGTGTGTATGTGCGTGTGTGTGTGTGTCTGTGTGTGTGTGTGTGTGTGTGTGTGTGTGTGTGTGTGTGTGTGTATGTATGTTCTCTACAGCCTAAACGGTTGAAGCTAAAATTATGAAATTTTAAACTAAAGATTTGCAAATGCCTGGGGGTCTATTCTGTGCCACTTTGCCATATCAAGTGTTGCGAAGTTGATGACGTAGCCAAAGTAGGGTGCTGCCATCTATAAACTAACCGCAATAAGACGAAATTTTGATATCCTAGGGTATTTAAGATGTTGAACAGGGATAAAATTTAAGTTGGCAAATCGAAAACAAATTTTTTATAGAAAGCATTTAAATTATTTCAATTTTCTGTATACCTCCTTTTCTACAAATAATATAATCACAATTCCTTTTAAATAAAAATTGTTGGCTCTGAAAGGAGCCGATATTTATTTTCGTCGATTTGTTTAGACATACCGTTCAATATAACCTCGTCGGCTTTCTTGTCCCTTTTGCCACCATAGAACTACAACATAGAATTAATTAATTTAATTCAATATGCTTCATCATGTGTTAACTACTAAATATATCATATATGTCGAAAAGATGTCTTACAAAACTAAAATTTCCTTTAATTTATTATATAACTCACCAACAAATTTTGTTGAGCTCCTAACAACAAAATATATTTGGAAAACAGCGAAAAGATATTCAAACTAGCAACAGGTCTACCGTGTATCAACAGCAAGCCTATTGTTGATTAACTTATCCAGAGAGTGGGGGGACTTATCAAAATCGGTGACGTCATATAGCCCTGTTTTTAAAACGCACGCTAAATGGCAGTAACAACTTTGCAACACTTGATACGTTTGCCATATGGCAAAGTGGCACAGAATAGGCCCCCTGGGGTGTGCACTTTTTATTTTTGAAAAACAAATTCAAAGCGGAAGTGCCTGCTTACTCTAGTCACTTATTGCAGTTTCTGCAATTACTCAAAAATGGTTACACTTACAGAAAAATTGCATGAACAAAAATTAAAGGTATTTATATTTTACATAACTTTTGTTTGATTTTTTTCCAAAAAGAGTACTGGTTTCAAAATAGATTTCTGCTTAGTATATATATTTTTACATAAATCGTATCATCTGCGCCAGTCAATTGTTTAACAAAATAGACTTAAATGATTTGAAAGTTGACATTTAATATTTCTTATAAGAAATATATTTAAAGTAAATGCTATCAAAAGGTTAGAACAAATATTATAAACTAGCGAAATAATAAAGCTACGATATGGTTTAACCCAAATGCGTATAAGAAAGTTCGGTGCATGACACTGCAAATGTTTTATTTTTACTTTCTTATACGCAGTATAAGTAAGTATTGTAATCAAGAAGAATTCCGATCTCCAGATTTTAAAGGGAATATACGTTTTTACCCTCCCTGAATCGGTTCCGATGAGTCTTGGAATGACGTCCGTCTATGTGTGTGTGTGTGTGCGTGTGCGTCTGTAGGGAAAATTATGAAATTTTAAACATAATATTTGTATGTGCCTGGCAACATAACCTTTTACTTTTGAAAACAATATTCGGACCGGAAGTGCATGTTTACTCTTGTAATTTTTTGCGGTTTCTGCAATTGCTCAAAAGTGGTTGCAGTTACAGAAAACTTATTCGAATAAAAATTATAGATATCGATACAGCTTTTATGTGAAATCCCTTTTTCCCAAACGGTACAGGAAACAAGAAAACGGCTCTTCAAATTTGTTCTTATTATTTTATTTCATATAAATTACGGATCGACTACTATAGTCATTACCGCTTGTACAGGTGAAAGTGCCAAATAGAATATGCAAAAGAAAACCGGAGAGAGCAAAAAAAAAAATGAATAAAAACAAACAAAGATTATAAAACTGAATCAATTGAGAAAAAAAATATAAGTTTTAGCCTAAAGAGAAATGTTATACTTTCACATGTGTGAAAGAACATTGCAAAACTGGAAGATGCAGACACCAGTCAAGAACTGAGGTCTTTTATAGAAACCACAAAAACCACAGCCTCGGCTGGTATATAGTATGGAGAAAAAACTAAGGAAATGATAAATGAAGTATTAACATTTATGGAACGAAATGAAAAGAAGCGAACCCTTTTAGATTTGCGTAAACAAATCAGCTATCCGGAGATATCAAAGCACTTTCCCAATGCTTGTTGCAATATTGCTTAATGAAATCCGCATGGGACCCTCAATACCAGAATTGCGACGATGGAAATTGTAACTAGGACACTGCTCGAAAATATGTTCGAGAGTGAGCCTAGTGTTACAAGTGGAGCAGAGCGGTGGTAGTTCTAGTAACAGATGCAAGTGTGTGAGACAAGTATGGCCTATGCTCAGACGAGAGATGATCAGTTGTTTACACCTTGATAGGCGGACCGGTGCTATCCACCACTCCACTGACACCTTTACACGTCGCAAAATACTCCTCCTGCCATAGCTTGAGACAATGCACGGCGCACAAGGGATGACGGTCAACGTAGTTGCCATTGGCTGCTCCAGGAGCAGTTTTGATACAAGTGAAACAAAAAAACTAAATTTAATAATTGTTACTAGTTAACAAAACGATGGTCTTTTCAAGACTTAAGTATGTGCCTACACTTTAAATACCTAAACAAAACTATTATAGAAATAATAGAAAAATAAAAATGCTGATGTCCACTTAATTTTGTTCTAATTCTACGTCGTTCTTAGAAATTATTCCTACAAATTGGTAAGGCATTTCTTTGATAAGAAATTTTTAACAATTTATTGAGTGGAAAGATATGTTGTTGTTACCATAATGTCTTTTAGAAAATTTCTTATTGTATATAAATAAAAATGTAAAAACTAGTTCATGTTAAATGGCGTCCACTCAATTTTCTCGGTGACTGTATATATATTGAAACGCGTCGCATAGTCAAGTCAAGTGTTTTTAACGTTGTTACAAAAATTGGTCACACAAACTAAATGCCAAAATAAGAATTATTACTCGTACACGTGCAACCCTTAAAATCATCTGGTAATACTCAAACCCCATGTCTCTATTTACTTCAAGTACCATAAATTATATAACAAATATTTAAGGGATATTTGACCCTCGGGCGGTAAACTTAGGTTTTTTCTTGAAACTAACCGGATGTTGAAAAATGTTAGTGACAGCGTTTTTTTTTTTGGATATTAGCGTTAAATAATACAATAAATAACTGTAACTTAAAACCATCGTTGCTTGCCTCGACTGCATTAAGTAAACGCCTTTTACCATAAATTCAAAACGTATTGTCAGTTCGTAAGAACTAACAAGTTCTTTGATAAACGCGACCAGAGGATAATTTTGGTCGTAATAAAGATTAAACTACACAGAATCGGGGAAGACACAAAGAGTTTGGTATAATTATTTAAACCAAACGATTTGTTGCACTTCTTACAAAACCATCTTTTAATTAAAACGAAATATTGCCGTGACTTCTTGAGTATGATGGAATTTTGAGTACAGCAATAATGACCATTTATTTATATCGGGCTGTTTAAACAATTTCGTAGAAATATTTAAACATTGAAGGAAGAAATGTGTAAAAGTGTCAAGTGAGATGCACGGATGCGTTGGTGTGTGGGGGTAGGGATAGTGTTCTCTCTCTCTCTTACCAATGGTTTCGCAAGTGCCTCAACCCGGAAGACGCTGAGCCATCCAACTAGTAACCAGGACCTTACTGATGGGGCAGGCCTATTAATATTTGAACGAATAAGGAAGTATAATTGCACATAATTTGGATTTATATTTGGGTTTCTGTGTTATAGAAACAAATATTCGTTGAGGGGGTGACTTTTGGAGGTGGGAACAACAATTCCGAGCTGATGATGAACTCACTGTTAGATATAGGAAGATAGTCAAATTTTCTCTGTCAAACCATTCGAACATTTTTAAATTTCGTGAGAAATAATAAAACTTAGAATCTTTTATATTAAAATCAGATAAAACAGTTTAAAGTCTTTACTGAGTCTGTTTGTTTTGTATTTTAATCGACTGTAAAAGTTACGGCACTAAATTCTTTGAACATTGTATTTTAATTATTACTACGGCAATAGTCTGTTTAAAATTACAAACGTACTTTGAGTTGATAGCTTAATATTCCAGTAAATTCTTCCAAGTTAAAGATTGACGGATATTAAGTCACTAACGAGTTTACGAACGTTTTAATCGCGATCGAGATTCGGGGTGAGAGTTTGTGGGTTTTGTGAGTTCCGTGGATTACGTACGAGTAGTGACGAACCGATCAAAACCAACTGCCAACCAATTCGACCAGTCGATCGAACTACCCATCAATCCGACCAGTCGATCTAGCTACCAACCGACCGACCGTCTATCAGAGGGTTACTAAGCAGCAGGAAGAAGATCTTTTATCCCAAATATAATACAAGTAACTTTCATATATTATTGTCAACGACACATCTATGATTTTGTGAGCACTCGCATATGAGATGGATTGACTGACCGGTCGTTCTGGTGGGTCCTTATTGCATACTACTAAATTAAATAACGATTCCCAGACTGGACTGAATGAAGCTGTATTCAAATCTAGCACATCACATAAGAAGGTGTCGACGACTCTTACTATTTCTACGGTGCACGGGCTGGCCAACAAACGTAAGTCCAGTGGCATGCACAGAACGCAAACAGTTCCGCGGAGAAAAGCTCTGCATATAAAACACCTTTGTGACCGTCAGATTTCATACACAGTACTAAAACAGTAATTTCTGGTAATCAGTAGTTTTATTCTACCTCAGAACGTGAGCTTTGGCGACATTCAGTGCGAGTGCATTACTAGCCATCAGTTAACCTCACGGAGTCATAGATCATTTTGCATTGCATTCCATAAAGTCTATATTCAATAAACTGATTGACATAAGAACGACTGAAACTCTTTTATTTCGATATTCCGTATAACTCCTTTTCTGTGCGACTTTAGATCAACGAATTATTTAGTTACCACACACACACACACACACACACAACGTAGGTCCAATACTAGACGATCATGCCAATTAAAGTTAGTTAATAAATAATTAAAGTCAATAATTTATATAAAATCTAAATTTCAATTAGA
>OX063272.1:7958093-7965593 GCA_944039245.1 Nebria salina
ATACACATACACATACACATACACATACACATACACATACACATACACATACACATACACATACACATACACATACACATACACATACACATACACATACACATACACATACACATACACATACACATACACATACACATACACATACACATACACATACACATACACATACACATACACATACACATACACATACACATACACATACACATACACATACACATACACATACACATACACATACACATACACATACACATACACATACACATACACATACACATACACATACACATACACATACACATACACATACACATACACATACACATACACATACACATACACATACACATACACATACACATACACATACACATACACATACACATACACATACACATACACATACACATACACATACACATACACATACACATACACATACACATACACATACACATACACATACACATACACATACACATACACATACACATACACATACACATACACATACACATACACATACACATACACATACACATACACATACACATACACATACACATACACATACACATACACATACACATACACTTACACATACACATACACATACACATACACATACACATACACATACACATACACATACACATACACATACACATACACATACACATACACATACACATACACATACACATACACATACACATACACATACACATACACATACACATACACATACACATACACATACACATACACATACACATACACATACACATACACATACACATACACATACACATACACATACACATACACATACACATACACATACACATACACATACACATACACATACACATACACATACACATACACATACACATACACATACACATACACATACACATACACATACACATACACATACACATACACATACACATACACATACACATACACATACACATACACATACACATACACATACACATACACATACACATTCACATACACATACACATACACATACACATACACATACACATACACATACACATACACATACACATACACATACACATACACATACACATACACATACACATACACATACGCATACACATACACATACACATACACATACACATACACATACACATACACATACACATACACATACACATACACATACACATACACATACACATACACATACACATACACATACACATACACATACACATACACATACACATACACATACACATACACATACACATACACATACACATACACATACACATACACATACACATACACATACACATATACACATACACATACACATACACATACACATACACATACACATACACATACACATACACATACACATACACATACACATACACATACACATACACATACACATACACATACACATACACATACACATACACATACACATACACATACACATACACATACACATACACATACACATACACATACACATACACATACACATACACATACACATACACATACACATACACATACACATACACATACACATACACATACACATACACATACACATACACATACACATACACATACACATACACATACACATACACATACACATACACATACACATACACATACACATACACATACACATACACATACACATACACATACACATACACATACACATACACATACACATACACATACACATACACATACACATACACATACACATACACATACACATACACATACACATACACATACACATACACATACACATACACATACACATACACATACACATACACATACACATACACATACACATACACATACACATACACATACACATACACATACACATACACATACACATACACATACACATACACATACACATACACATACACATACACATACACATACACATACACATACACATACACATACACATACACATACACATACACATACACATACACATACACATACACATACACATACACATACACATACACATACACATACACATACACATACACATACACATACACATACACATACACATACACATACACATACACATACACATACACATACACATACACATACACATACACATACACATACACATACACATACACATACACATACACATACACATACACATACACATACACATACACATACACATACACATACACATACACATACACATACACATACACATACACATACACATACACATACACATACACATACACATACACATACACATACACATACACATACACATACACATACACATACACATACACATACACATACACATACACATACACATACACATACACATACACATACACATACACATACACATACACATACACATACACATACACATACACATACACATACACATACACATACACATACACATACACATACACATACACATACACATACACATACACATACACATACACATACACATACACATACACATACACATACACATACACATACACATACACATACACATACACATACACATACACATACACATACACATACACATACACATACACATACACATACACATACACATACACATACACATACACATACACATACACATACACATACACATACACATACACATACACATACACATACACATACACATACACATACACATACACATACACATACACATACACATACACATACACATACACATACACATACACATACACATACACATACACATACACATACACATACACATACACATACACATACACATACACATACACATACACATACACATACACATACACATACACATACACATACACATACACATACACATACACATACACATACACATACACATACACATACACATACACATACACATACACATACACATACACATACACATACACATACACATACACATACACATACACATACACATACACATACACATACACATACACATACACATACACATACACATACACATACACATACACATACACATACACATACACATACACATACACATACACATACACATACACATACACATACACATACACATACACATACACATACACATACACATACACATACACATACACATACACATACACATACACATACACATACACATACACATACACATACACATACACATACACATACACATACACATACACATACACATACACATACACATACACATACACATACACATACACATACACATACACATACACATACACATACACATACACATACACATACACATACACATACACATACACATACACATACACATACACATACACATACACATACACATACACATACACATACACATACACATACACATACACATACACATACACATACACATACACATACACATACACATACACATACACATACACATACACATACACATACACATACACATACACATACACATACACATACACATACACATACACATACACATACACATACACATACACATACACATACACATACACATACACATACTCATACACATACACATACACATACACATACACATACACATACACATACACATACACATACACATACACATACACATACACATACACATACACATACACATACACATACACATACACATACACATACACATACACATACACATACACATACACATACACATACACATACACATACACATACACATACACATACACATACACATACACATACACATACACATACACATACACATACACATACACATACACATACACATACACATACACATACACATACACATACACATACACATACACATACACATACACATACACATACACATACACATACACATACACATACACATACACATACACATACACATACACATACACATACACATACACATACACATACACATACACATACACATACACATACACATACACATACACATACACATACACATACACATACACATACACATACACATACACATACACATACACATACACATACACATACACATACACATACACATACACATACACATACACATACACATACACATACACATACACATACACATACACATACACATACACATACACATACACATACACATACACATACACATACACATACACATACACATACACATACACATACACATACACATACACATACACATACACATACACATACACATACACATACACATACACATACACATACACATACACATCATACACATACACATACACATACACATACACATACACATACACATACACATACACATACACATACACATACACATACACATACACATACACATACACATACACATACACATACACATACACATACACATACACATACACATACACATACACATACACATACACATACACATACACATACACATACACATACACATACACATACACATACACATACACATACACATACACATACACATACACATACACATACACATACACATACACATACACATACACATACACATACACATACACATACACATACACATACACATACACATACACATACACATACACATACACATACACATACACATACACATACACATACACATACACATACACATACACATACACATACACATACACATACACATACACATACACATACACATACACATACACATACACATACACATACACATACACATACACATACACATACACATACACATACACATACACATACACATACACATACACATACACATACACATACACATACACATACACATACACATACACATACACATACACATACACATACACATACACATACACATACACATACACATACACATACACATACACATACACATACACATACACATACACATACACATACACATACACATACACATACACATACACATACACATACACATACACATACACATACACATACACATACACATACACATACACATACACATACACATACACATACACATACACATACACATACACATACACATACACATACACATACACATACACATACACATACACATACACATACACATACACATACACATACACATACACATACACATACACATACACATACACATACACATACACATACACATACACATACACATACACATACACATACACATACACATACACATACACATACACATACACATACACATACACATACACATACACATACACATACACATACACATACACATACACATACACATACACATACACATACACATACACATACACATACACATACACATACACATACACATACACATACACATACACATACACATACACATACACATACACATACACATACACATACACATACACATACACATACACATACACATACACATACACATACACATACACATACACATACACATACACATACACATACACATACACATACACATACACATACACATACACATACACATACACATACACATACACATACACATACACATACACATACACATACACATACACATACACATACACATACACATACACATACACATACACATACACATACACATACACATACACATACACATACACATACACATACACATACACATACACATACACATACACATACACATACACATACACATACACATACACATACACATACACATACACATACACATACACATACACATACACATACACATACACATACACATACACATACACATACACATACACATACACATACACATACACATACACATACACATACACATACACATACACATACACATACACATACACATACACATACACATACACATACACATACACATACACATACACATACACATACACATACACATACACATACACATACACATACACATACACATACACATACACATACACATACACATACACATACACATACACATACACATACACATACACATACACATACACATACACATACACATACACATACACATACACATACACATACACATACACATACACATACACATACACATACACATACACATACACATACACATACACATACACATACACATACACATACACATACACATACACATACACATACACATACACATACACATACACATACACATACACATACACATACACATACACATACACATACACATACACATACACATACACATACACATACACATACACATACACATACACATACACATACACATACACATACACATACACATACACATACACATACACATACACATACACATACACATACACATACACATACACATACACATACACATACACATACACATACACATACACATACACATACACATACACATACACATACACATACACATACACATACACATACACATACACATACACATACACATACACATACACATACACATACACATACACATACACATACACATACACATACACATACACATACACATACACATACACATACACATACACATACACATACACATACACATACACATACACATACACATACACATACACATACACATACACATACACATACACATACACATACACATACACATACACATACACATACACATACACATACACATACACATACACATACACATACACATACACATACACATACACATACACATACACATACACATACACATACACATACACATACACATACACATACACATACACATACACATACACATACACATACACATACACATACACATACACATACACATACACATACACATACACATACACATACACATACACATACACATACACATACACATACACATACACATACACATACACATACACATACACATACACATACACATACACATACACATACACATACACATACACATACACATACACATACACATACACATACACATACACATACACATACACATACACATACACATACACATACACATACACATACACATACACATACACATACACATACACATACACATACACATACACATACACATACACATACACATACACATACACATACACATACACATACACATACACATACACATACACATACACATACACATACACATACACATACACATACACATACACATACACATACACATACACATACACATACACATACACATACACATACACATACACATACACATACACATACACATACACATACACATACACATACACATACACATACACATACACATACACATACACATACACATACACATACACATACACATACACATACACATACACATACACATACACATACACATACACATACACATACACATACACATACACATACACA